>JANTPZ010139787.1:0-15760 GCA_025593235.1 Vachellia pachyceras | reverse complement strand
CTAATTATGCTATTAATTCCCTAGGGCCATAAAGTGACAAAGGAAAAGCTATGGTTAGAAGATCAAGGTACTTAAGGAGGAGGCAAAATCTAAAAGGTGGTGAACTTACTTACTTGTATGTGTGTGATGTTTATGTTGTGCATTGATTTGCTATAGTGCTTTACTAGATTATGTGAAGCATGTATGAATGAATGAAGCTCTGTTTTTATTTTTACTATGGCCATAAGTACTTTATACAAAACATTGAGCACGCATCATTTCATTATGTGAACATGAGCCTATATAAGGCAAGCATATCATGCACTAGCATTCATCCTACATGCATTGTTTGTAATGTTTGCTACTGGGATTCCTCGAATCTCACCCTCCCCCATTAACCATTTCTAGGTACAAGTGCATCCAAGAGTAAGGAGAAAGTTTACAAAGTTAAAGTAAGGAATTTATCATGAGCATGGGATGTATATATGTCATGTAATGTTTTATGAGCCCATACATGTATGGATGATATATGATAGCCAAAAACTCCTACACGAATGATCAAACATGTTTCAAAAAGGATTAGGAGTTAGGGTTTTGAAAAGATGAAGTTTGAGAATGTAAAGTTTGGCTAAGTGTTAATGTAAAGTCAACCAAAGCCCTAACTTTGACCTGTTTCAAAATAGGGTAAATGAACTCCAAATGAGCCGAAATTTTACAGAAAAATATTTGGCATTGTAAGGTTTAAAACAAGCCAAAGAACAATGGCTTTGGAGTTTTGTACAGAAAGTTATGATGTTCCAAAGATTGCAGAAAATCACTGAAAAACCTGGGAAAATAGAAAAATGACCAAATGAACAGTACTTTTTCACGAATTAAACTGTATCATTTGGGAAAGTAAATGACTCAATGAGTATTTTTCCCTTATAAAGGAACTTACAAGCTTCAAATAGAAACTGGAAGCACTCAATTTCGATTGTTTTACAATTAGTTATGAATTTCCAAAGTTGATCCAAAAATACAGTGAATAGTAACTTTCAAAAACTTGAAAGTTTTAAAATTAAAACTTTTGGACTTTCTAATCACTTTGAGGCTTCCCATTGATTCTAAGTCAATATATATTGAAGCTAAAGGGTAAGTTAAGGAGTGTCACACCTATTCTGTGAATAGGGTGCTAAAGGCGCCCTATTCCATGAATAAGGCGCCTAAGGGTGCTCGAAGGCTTCTTGATAAATGCCCTAAGAGGGTTTCATTTTCGCTCCCAAAAACCTCTCTCTCATCTTCTCAGTGCCAAAATCAACAGCTATGGCGAGCACTAAGGTTCAGAGGATTATGACCCAACCCATCGTGAGTTCATCTGCTCTTTTTCCTGTTCACTAACTTGTGTCAACTATATTTTCTCATTCACCACTAACCTCCTTTATTTTCATTTCCCTCTTCTTCAGAATCTTATCTTCAGGTTTCTTCAAAGTGTAAGTGAAATTCCCTTTTAGGTTTCGTTTTTGGTTTGTCCTGAGGTCTTCTGCCTGTTTCAGATTTTTTTCCTTGCTGCTAAAGTGAGAAACATTGAGTGAATCGCATTTTTTTGTGATTTTATGTGTCACAAAAAGCACACATTCAAATTTGGCTTTTTGAGCAAAAAGATTTGCGAATTGAAGGCCGTATAATTGTAAGTCGCTTTCATTATACTGCTTTGTGTGAAATTTATAGTATGAAACTTGTTACTCTACCTTAGCACTTCTTCTTTCTTCTTAAGATCACTTGGTTAATGTTTCCCCATGATAATATGTTCTTATCTTTGTTCTGATGCTTTGTCTGTCAAATTAGAAAAAAAAATATAAAAACTGGTTTATTTGCTAGATTTTGAATTTGTTTAATCCTTTGCTTTACAGTAGTATACTACTTCCACGGGTAGATATTTGGAGTCATCACGTAGTTTGCTTATTTTTCTACCATCTCTAATCTCATGGTGATTTTATTCCTAAATGGCTTGTGCGTAAATTACTTTTGTTCCTAGATTTCTCTCTGGATGCTTATTGTTCATTTTAACTCGAATATTTGTATCTATTCTACAGCCCAATGGCCAAATGCCCAGTGACAAGACCTTGGGGTGGCCATGATGCTTTCAACACCTTCTTTAGCGAGACTGGTGCTGGAAAGCATGTCCCTCATGCTGTTTTCATAGATCTTGAGCCGACTGTCATCAACGAGGCGAGGACTGGAACCTACTGCTAGCTTTTCCACCCCAACCAATTGAATATAGGGCACCCTATATAGTCACCTAAGGCGCCTTTCATCTTCAGGGCCTGTAAGCTCTAACTTTCTACTCCCCTTACATTCGTGCCCCTCCAAGAAAGGGCGCTGATTGGGTTAAAAATAGGACATAAAAAGTACCTTTTGTAGTAGTGAAAAATAGATTCAACTAGTCCACGCAAAACATTGACCATATCCAGTCATCATGCCACGTTAGCAAAATTAACGGCGTCAGTGACACATTAGCAATTTTAACAGCATCAACCTCTAGTTTAGGTTCTTTTGAAACTATAGGAACTAATAGTTTCAAACGGACTAAACTTTAAGGATAACAAACAAAACTTTGAAACTACATGGACCAAAACCTAAATTGTGGGAAAGTATAAGGACCAAAAGGGAGTTTAACCCTTTTGCTTACATATTGTTAACCTAATAGTTATGGTTGGTCATAGGCAAAACATAATCAAATCCTTATTAGAATTACTAATATTAGCACTATTACATAAGGATGATTTTACATCCTATCTTACATGTAAGGGTTGGATGTTGAGAGCAACATCCAACCTTTTGGTTAGATTTGAGAAGTGGCCCTCTCAGGTCCAACTAAAAAGCTGAATGTGGAAGTTTATTCAATTTCCTATAGGGGAAACATGATCATTTGAAGTTAAAGTTTAAACATCCCATTAACCCATGTGAAATTTCACTATTCATTTAGTTATCTAAAATAGGACTTCATCGTGATCGACTCCTAACTTTGATATGGCCAACTTGTCTGACTATATGAGAATTCCTCTCAGGTGCGCTTCACCTCGAAGAACTTTTGATTTGACCAGTATGAACTCCTCATAATTGAGAGGATTTTCCTCTCTGACCACTTTTATCGAGTCAACTTATAGCTACGCTGCGCCAACTTCTGCTACTGTTATTTTTCTAGTTTTAACAAAAATAAAAAAAATGCAAATATTTTCACACACACACATCCAAATCTTGGAAAATATGGCTCATTTATGGAAATTTTCATAGGCTCTAGAGCTCATTTGCTAATTTTATCCAATTATGTTACAATTGAGGCTGTTGGACCCTTCTTTAGTAATATTGCATGCTCAATCTCCTCTCTTCATGCATACCACAGCATAACACACATACTTTTCATGCTTGCTGTACATATTTACATCACATGTCACATAATGGTCATAGTATGAGTTTAAGATACAATTATCAAATGTTCCACAAACATCATATACATCAAAATATCATACGCAACATACGCAAGTTTTCCTTCAATTTGGAAGCCACCAACCTTTACTCTTACACCTCCTTGCCCTTACTTCTTGAGCTTATGCCTATGGTTAGTTATTGTAATGAATGAGATTTAAAAGAAATCCTAGTGGTCAACATTTATGTAAAACTAGCATGCCATGAACATTATTAACAAAACCTTACTATCTCATAACAAATTTACACAAGGCCAACGAAAACATCATCTATTTGCACAACTACATGGCGTGCACATTCACAAACAAGGATTTACATGTCATATGGCAACCATAAATCAAACATTACAAAACAACATACACAAAAATTAAATGTAATGTAAATGTAAGAGTTATGGTTTTTGCCACCTTAAAGCTTTAACTTTCCAAGTGACTTCAAATGGCTTCCTCTCTTCCACTTTGAAACTCTTCTTAACATTTTAATCCTACACATGTCAAAGTGCTTTGGCATCAATACTAAGCCATTTTCCATGCATTCTAACAATTAACAATCCAATCTTAGACAACTTATACTCACAACTTTCTAACTTTGCCAATTGTGATTGTAATGCTTCTAAAATTGTGCTTTTACTTCTACCCTACACAATTTTTCATTCTAAATCCATTGGAAGCATCAAAATACACAAAATCACAATCCTTCTCCTCATAATCACAGCTGGACGAGGGGTATGGAAAAAATGGAAGAAATGAGATTTTGCTATACTTCTCTCCATACACATGCACAATCTCATTCCTATGGCAGTTCTCTACAATTAAACAACATGAAGACACTCCTTTTCATGCCTCATAAAATTTGACTAGCATCCATGGAAAGGGTTTTATGCCATAATTTCAAAACAACCTCAAATCAACTTAAACTAACTACCATATGTTGCAAACTAAGCATTGAGTTAGTCCATGACATTTATTACTTAAGATTCTTTCTCTTTCTCATTCTCTATCCCAATTCCTCTTTCATGATTTCTTCAACTGGAGCACCATAGAGAAAACTAAACTGATAGAAAGGGAGAACAAGACTCCTTGATGGATTCCATGGAAGGAACCATGCTCAAACACCATTTAGCTTTGATTTTTGGCTTGGATTCTCTTCTCCCTCTTCCTCTTCCTCTTCTCTCGACCATCCCCCCTCTCTCTTATGTTCTGTTTGGAGCACGAAGATGAGGTGGGGTCCACTTGTATTGTCAAAGCAACTTTATAATGATAAAATCTGTCACTTGTCAAATATCCACTCTCAGTTTTTCTTCTTTAAATAATAACATTACAAATGGAAGCATAATCTCACCACAAATCCACGTTTTCAAAAATAGAGTTACTTTATACTTACTTTATCTGATTTCTTTCTACTGAAAATCCTTTTTGGAAATTCCTTAATCATTAAGCCAGTGCAGGGTTGTTAAAAATTCCCATAATTCATAAGCTCATCATTACTTTTCTTTCCTCAAAATGTAAAAAGGACAAATCATGGTGCCAAATTTACTTAATCCTGTATCAGATACAGTGGACCAACATGGATATTGAAATTTGATGAAAACATAATATGCCCCTAAAATGTGACTCCCTTTCGCAAATGCTGACTACAACTTCATTTTAATGAATTACAACTCAAGTTTAGGTAATAATAAGTCAAGTGATTGAGCTTTATTTGTATTAGTTTTCTACTTGAATTTTCAAAGTCTTAGAGTCAATTTTAGCCCATACATGACCTTTTCATGCTTAAATTTAGATTAGGAGTTATTAATTTGGATTAATGGGATTTTGGGTACCTATGCCATGAATAATGATTTATTGTGCCTAAATTGTATCATGAGCAAATGATACTGCCCATATTTGCTATTTCATTTCAGGAACTGCTTACAAAAGGGCAAGGGAAGAAGTTCTGGAGAAGTTTGCGGTGGCTCAATTCAATATTCACTGTGGCCAAAGTTCAAGTAGTCATGCAAGAACTCTCGGGTGAGGTTCGCCGCGGTGAATATCGCGCAGTACTTAAATTTTTACCTCAAAAGGAAAATGACCCAACCCGGCTTGATGAATCCGACCCAAGACGGTTTATTATGCTGAATTAGGGTATTTTCGAAAGATGAGGAAGAAGGAGGTAGAGAGCATTAAGAGAGCAAAGGAGGAGAGGAACCCATTCTCCATTTACCCTATCCACACACTAACACCATTTCACACCACTTCTTCATCATCCATCCATCTATCATGCTCCCATCATCCATTCAAAGCTCATTCCCATCACCTATGAGGAGCTGAACATCTCTACCCTCTTGAAGATGAAGTGAGCTGGAGTTTAAAGTGCCGAAAGGGGAGTATTTAGTTTCAATCTGTGTTTACACTATATATTACTATGATTCCGAGTTGAACTTTGTAATTTGTGTGTAAATGCTTGGTCTCAGTTGAGCCAAACTTGGATTATTGTGTATTGAGTTGTTTTGTGATTAACAAAGCAGAATGGAGTTCATTTTATTAATTCAATGAAATCTTGTTGTTCTCTTCTATCATCCTAGTTGTGCTTGGTTTTAGAGTCAACAATGTATGGAGTTGATTTTATCACTCTGCGATTTCCGTACACACACTAAGTGGTCTTAAGGGATTTCATGGGATGGAGTTAATTTAATGTTGTTTCGGACCCACCAAGTCGTGTGGGGATTTAGAAGGAGATCATCTTATGACGCTCTAGGCCCATGTGAATTGTTGGGGTTTTTGATTTCGAAAACTTAGTGCGAAAACTGATACTTTCCCTCATCCTTTGCGAACTATGATGAAATACTCTGTTTTCAAAGAGGTGCTCATTATCGTACACCGTTTCTCTTTATCATAGCTTCTTTGTTTTCCTCTTTGATAAAAAATACCAAAAAGAAACACGTTTATTTTGTAATTAGTTTAGATACATAGGATAATTTGAATCAAACTGTGGTTGCATTTGCATCACAAGCATAGACCCAAACTAAGAATTATTGGTACGCCTTCTCGCTTCCGGAGAGAACAACCCTGGGGTTGTCACTATACAACCCTTGGAAATCAAAATTAATATTCTTGATCCATTTTCAAGGCTAGTCAGCGACCTAAGTTTACAATTTGTGGCTTAGTACGGACAATCAAGTTTAGAGAATTTACCATTTGAATGTTTGTACCTTGGAACTTGCAAGGAAATAGGAATCCCCTTAGCAAATGTGGATTGCAACTTCATTTTATTGAATTACACTTAGTTTAGGTAATAGCAAATCAGGTTTAGGGAATTTGACATTTGATTATTACTATCTGGAACTTGGAAGAAAATGGGGCTGCCCTTAGCAAATGTAAATTGCAACTTCATTTAGCGAATTGCAACTCGAGTTTAGGTTTAGGGACTTCGCTATTTGAATATTTATACCTAGGAACTTGAAAGGAAAAGGGAATCCCTTTAGCAAATGTGGATTGCAACTTCATTTTAGGGAATTTCAACTTTAGTTTAGATAATAACAAGTCAGGATTATGAAATTTTCCATTTGAATTTTACTAGCCAGTATTTGCAAGAAAATGGGACTTCCTTTAGCAAATGTGGATTGCAGCTTCAGTTTATTCGATTACAACTCTAGTTCAGGTAATAACAAGTCAAGGTCAGGGAATTTATTATTTGAATATTCATATCCTATATTATGTAAGGCAATGGGAATCCTTTTAACAAATGAGATTGCAACTTTAGCTTATTAGATTGTAACTTGAACATAGAGAATAATCAGTTAAGTTTAGAGTTTTTGCGTATAGGAATATTTTAGGGGCATTATGGTATTTTCATCAAATTTCAATATCCATATTTGGTCCACTGGGCCTGAACTGGAATTATGCAAATTGGGTAGCCTGATTTGTCATTTCTACATTTTAAAATTTTTTTTGCCATTTTCCAAACTCCAATTCCTGTTAGAAACGTACCTTACCTCACACCTCACCAATATCCTAGAAAACATATTTGGATGTTTTGCTTTTATGCATAATGATTCAAGTGATAAATTGGTTCCTCAAGCCCACAAATGCATTCTCCTTGGATATTCAAGCAACAGAATGAGTTAGAAGTCCTACTTACTAAATCTTAAAAATTTATGTTACTGTGAATATCACTTATATATGCAGAAGATCAAGTCTTTTATCATCAACCACCTATTTAGGGGGGAGAAAGAGGAAGAACTGGAGTTTTAGTAACGTGCACAAAATGATCAAATCATTGTCTTGAACCTTCTCCTAGCCTAAACATACACATTCCCAACTCAAGTCAAAGCTCTACACATTCAGAAACACAACCAAATAACTCGGAACACCAAAGTGATGAAGGTATTAGCATGGCCAAGACCATGCACAAAAGGTAATGAGGAAAATAACATGATGATCCTAATCCACTACAAAGTGGTGAAGACATTGGAAATCTCATGACTGAAATGGACCTAGAAGGAAAAAATTCTCAATCAAGGAATAAGGTAAACTCAAGACCACACTTTGAAGAACTCTCTAGTGCTGAGCAACACCAACCTTCAACCTTGGCTCAAATTAGTCTAAATGATCTTGAATGACTAATCGCGCTATGAAAAAAGGGTAAGAAAGTGCACTCAACATCCGATTAGTTGTTATGTATCATACGATAAGTTATCTTCCTCTATGCATATCTTTGTTAAGATGTTGATATCGGTCGATGCAGATAGGTAAAAGAGATTGGTTGAGAAACTACTAGATCTCTCTCTCTGTCTCTCTCTCAAACTTCAAGACATGAGTTTAGTAGGAGTAGTAAGTTGCTTCACAAATGAGCCATACGAGAAACACAGAATGTTATGGACAAAATACTGCTTTATTTGAAAATAACTTCAGAACATGTGGCCTATTATTTGGAAAAGGAAGTCCCAAGAGATCGTTATTTACATGGATGCAGATCATAGGGGTTCTCTACCTAACAGAAGGTCTACATCAATATGGTATGGGGAAATCTTGTCCCCTGGATAAGTAGAAAAAAAATTGGTGTTTAGAAGTAGCACCGAAGTATAACTGAGAGCCTTGGCACATGGAGTATGTTAAGGCTTGTGGGTTACAATGGAACTGAGAAAGTTGCGACTCACTCCTACCATGTCTATTCGACCAAGGTGTGACAGCTTATCTACCATTGCAATGATTTGAAATCCTATCCACCATGCACAAACCAAGCATGTGGGCATTGGCAAGCATTTCATTAAAGGAAAAGAGGATGCGAAAATCATAGAACTGACACATGTCCCCTCACATCAGCAAGTGAGAGACCTGTTTACCAAATCCTTACCAAGACTTGGGTTTGGAGAGTTTAGAGGCAAGTGAGAATGATAGACATCAATTCGCCATTTTAAGGAGGAGTGTTGACGTGATAGCCATGAGTCGATCGAGGTCCAATCCCGATCAATTGCTTATTAGATTTAATAATATTAGTTTCTATTGTTATTTAAGATTTAATGTTAGTAACCTCCACTCAAGAGAATAAACAAGCTTTGGGAATTTGCTTGTAATTAAAAAATTGGCACAACCATATACCTTCAAATTTTGTTTTTAATGACAAAATTAAGGGTATTATGGTATTTGTAACAACATTCAAAACTTTCTGATAAGTCCTACAGATCTTATTAGATATTTGATAAAAGTGTAAGTTTGAATTAGGATTTTTGCATTTTAGCTGAATTTAATAAGAATTTTTTCTTTAAACATTGTGCGTAAAGTACGCACGCAGGGTAAATATTCAGCAAATAAATAAACAAAAATAATTTCATTTATTCCATAGCAAATTTTTACATTGATATATAGGCATCAATGTGGTTTAAAAAAAGGAGGAAAATACATAAATTTCTTATTCAAATACAATTGATCAAACAATAGAAACATTTGATCAACTCACAACAATTCTTGGATGAACACATGCACAAGTCTTATCCATTTTATCCCCATATTTATCATTTTTCCTAAACTGTCCCTTTCGCCCAAAAGTTAGATAGGATGACTCTTGAGTGAAGATTATATCACTCTCAATTTCTATGAAATACAATACGCTCATTAGTGTAATGTAAATGATTTAAGAGAATATTTTAGGAAACCCAACACACATATTTAACAAATATAACCAATTTATCTAATTTCTTTAATATACATAAATTAGTTAAGTAGATTTTATATTAAACATCAGAGAAAATATATATAGAAGCGAATCAAGGAGCAGTGGAAGAAGAATGGTTTGTATGCATGACGTTGGAATTAGGGTTTTTGGATCCATGCTTTGCTAATTCCTTCTGAGCCTTGCGTCCTGCCTTGGCGATGTGCAAGTCCTTTTTAGCTTCTGCTTCTTTTGCCAACCTAGTCTCATGTGCTATCTCCATTTGTGATTTTGCAAGCTCCTTCTCCTCCTAATTCATCGTATGAGCAACATTTAATATTTTCTTGTATTGTCCACATATATTAGAAATCAAACTAAACCTTTAGTCTAACTATTATATTTAAAGCCGGATGTAGTATTTATTGACTTTAATATTATATTTGGATCGAAGAGAATGAAAAAGAATTGAAATTTTAAAACAGACTTGTTTAATTAGATTTAAAAAAAATATGTTTATGAATAAATAGGAGAAGAGGGTTGTTAATATTTGTATTAAAAAGAGAGCGAAAGATACTAGAAGTGATAATCTCAGCATACTCTTTGCCTCATTTTTTAATACAATTAGACAATTTTTTCTTACATTTTATGAAATTAATTGGATGAATGGGCGCTATATTATAATTAATGGCTTATGAATAATCTGGTTTCAAAATGTAAATAATACAATTAAAAAGAAGGAAAACATTTATTTAAATCAAAGAATTGTGCAAAAACAATCTAAATTATAAATAATTTGCACATAAACATGGTTTATATTTAGGACTATTTGCTTTCCACTTACACTTTAATACCCTGGCCTTGATATTAAATACAGTCTCAACCTTATTCTATTTTTTTATAATCATGCGAATTTAAAAAAGAAATAAATCAATGGAATCTAGTTTGTACATGAACTCTAAATAAAAGAGAAAGGAAGGAAGGAAGGAAGGAAATTTTGGATAAAAGTATATACAGCAACTGAAAATGAAGAGATTAAATTTATATCAAATCAATAAATTATAAGGAATCAAAATGATATAGCAAGTCAAGCTTCTCCCATACCTTTTCTTCAGCCTTAGCTTCAGCCTTTGCATCTCGCATGGCTTTCATATCTTGGATCTTTTCCTTTATAGCTTGCATTTTTAAGTAGTATTTGTTTTTCTTTTTCTGAGCAATTAAAGTCCTCAAAAAAATTTGTAACGAGACGAAGCTACCTAATGCCTTTTATACAAATACGAGAGAGAGAGAGAGAGAGAGAGAGAGATGCAAGAAGCTATAAGAAATTATTGGTTCTGGTTCTCTCCGTTTCTTTCTGAATCTGATGGCTCAACGTTGTTCTTGTAGAAAGAAAGCCATTAGTTTGTGAAACTTGTGTGTGTGGGGTTCACAGTGAAGAGATTTTAATAATCCATTCAAAAATGATTTTACTAAATAAGCCAATAAACCATTAGTTTTATAGCGTGGCGACAAGAATGTTCCCGATGTGTGAAGGCCAGTATTCGCGATATGAGAAACAGGATTTCATGAATTTATCTCGCGATTATATCGTAAGGACTCGGGAGCAAAGAGAAATTGAAGGACAAAAAAAAGGCATTTGGATTTTTACAAATACTTCATTAAAAGACATTTGTTATTGAGCCAACGTTACGTTTTATAATTATATTAATACTTATTATATTTTCAAACATAATATAAAAAGAAAATACCGCTGCTTGACTTTGGCTGTACTGTCTACACCAATCATTTTTGCCGAAAAGGAGAACTTTCATTGATAAAACGGAAAATAGATACAAAACGTTCCTAGTAACCAGTAACAAGAACCCTATAGAATATGTTCTTAAAACAAAGGAAAATAGTTTTATTTTTCTTTGTTCTACACCAATCATTTTTGGATTATTCAAGCAGAATAAAAATGTTGAGCAAATTAATATAAATTTTTTTGCTCAAGTGAACAACCAAAATTATTTATAACAAGGTTTTTATTCTTGATTTTGAGTTTTTAACGTTAAGAATTAATATACTATTTATCTAAAAATGATTTCAAATTTTTGAGAAATCGAAGTTTAAGATTAGTCCTTTAGAAAAGGGTTTTTTATGTCTCCCCAGTCCCCACAGAATAATTGATATATTTCATTATTAAAAGTAATTATTTAGACATCAATACGGCACTGAAAATGTAAGCAAACAATCTTGAACTTATAGTAAGATATTGTTGAAAATTGTGTCATGGGGCCAATCATTGTACCTAAGATATTATTTATTTTAATTTATTCCCTCCATTTAACTATCATAGCTTTTGCATGTATATTATGATATATAATTGCATCCATGCAAAGGCAGATTATGAAGATTGTCATAAATGTCCATGGTCGGTTATCTATGTGGGAGTAAAGATAAAGTAAGACCAGTATGACTCTGATAAGGTATAGAAATACAAGTAAAAGTCATAGGCACTTGTAATAGCACAAGGTGCTGAACTGATCCGTTATAAGAAAGCTACATGGATTAAGTCATTAGCTTATCTCATATATAATCACGTCACCATGCTCTTTGACCTAAGATCAACATGGATTCCTACATAAGAGTCACTCAGTTTTGACTTAGTCAAAAGTCACCTTTGACTGGGTGATGATAAAGGCTATAATCGGGCTTAATGGTCTTTCATATGGAGGAAGGTGATCATCAAGATGGGATTTGTCCCTCACATTAGTTGAGAGATATTATTGGACCCCTCGATGAGTCAGTCTGAGAAATGAATGGCTGTACTGTAACAAAAATGAGTTTTCATTTATGAGATCTGACTACTCAGGGATTGAGAAAGTAATGGTCAGGAATAAGAGGATGACGTCATCCATGCCTCATCCTTGACCAAGATATCATGTGACAAAAGGGACGTAATGTGATTACATGAAAGGTTATGTTGTGTGAACGATCCTCATGTGATTTGGGTAGCTGCAATGTCTTGTTAGAGGTCACTTGCGACTTGTGGGTTAATGCTAAGTTCAACCCAGTACCAACTTTATATGGATCTACAGGGTCGCACGTAGGAACAACCCAACATGAGCTTCAATTCTAGGGTTTATTCAAATTTTATATATGTATATATATATATATAAATTCAAAATGACAACAACATTATATGTTTGTTTCAATATTTAATTTATTTGATAAATTAAATAACTAACATTGATATTCATATTTAATTTATAAAGATAAATTAAATTCGTTCGCTCATTATTTGGATTAACTATGTATATATGATTTTATCAAATCAGATTAATCCAAATTAGAATTGCAAAATTTGAATTTCATGTTTTGTCTTTTGAAATTCAAATTGCAAGATTAATGAAGATTAATCTTGAATATCTTTTGAATTTCAAATTTCAAGATTAATGAAGATTAACCTTGAATATCTTTTGAATTTTGAATTTCAAGATTAATAAAGATTAATATTGAATATCCTATTTGAAATTCACATTTTCAAGATTGATCAAAATTGATCTTGAATATCTTTTGAAATTCAAAGTCCACGATTAATAAAGATTAATCTTGAATATCTTTTAGAATTCGAATTTCAAGATTAATAAAAGATTAATATTGAATTTCTTTATATCTTTATTCAGATTTTCAAGATTAATAAAAAATTAATCTTAGATTATAATGCTGTCCATGAGTTCTATAAATATGAGGACTCACGAGCAAAATAGATATGCAATTCGAATTTGATTTTGAGTCACAGAATCCTAGAAAAAGAGTGAGACGTCAGAAGCGCTAGCACGCTGCCATTGTTTGGAATTGTTCGCATGGATACCGATAGAGGGAAAAGATCAGAAGCATCGTGTAATATCCACCTTTTCTGTAAGCCAACATAGAGGCCAAATCGATAGTTATAAGATAAGATAAGGCCCATAAATAAAAGTACAAAAAGAAGAGATGTCGATGGACTAAAAAGACCCTGGTCAAATTAGTTCTAAGGCTTTGAGATTTCTAAGAATGTAAGCCATGGACATTAATGTTATTAAGTATAAAGACCAAGGGCAATATGATCATTTGATAAAAAGGGCTAAACCAGTAATCAAAAGTTGATGAAAGTACGGAAAAAGTTGATGCTGTTGGGCCGTAAGTCGCAGAATTAGATTTGGCCCGGTGGATGAAAGCTGGTAGGAATAGTAAAGTTAAGCGTGCTCGCCCTGGAGAAATTTTTGGATGGGTGACCCCCTGGGAAGTTGCCCCAGGAATCAGAAACCAAAAGATCAAAAGCTAAAAGGTCAAGGGCAAAATGGGAATTTATGAAAAGTTAGACTGTGAAAGGGCATTTTGGTCATTAAGAGAAAGTGTAAGGGCATTTTGGTCATTCGACAAAGTCAAAGTCAAATTCGAATTCAAAAAGTCAAACAGTTGACTAAAAATCAGAAAAATCCACATATGCCCAAACAATAGAGCAGAATTCACTGATTACCAAAGATTCAACCGATTGTTGAAATTTGGTCTGGATGAGAAATTATGGACTTTTGAAGATTTGATGATTGAAAATATTTATTTGAGGTATCAGGAGTTCTCTAAGACCAAAAACCAGAGTCTAGAAAGATTCAGTGAATTTTATAGTATTTTACAAAATTATTGCCCAAAGTACGATTAAGGTGATTATCCCGAAAATGAGGAAAAGGCCCGAAAAATCCCCAAAAATATAATTTATTGCAAAAATTAATTTGGGACATTTAGAAGGTATTTTGGGAAAAAGAGAAAAATATCAATGAAAAATGAAGAAAATTATAAGGCCCTAAAAATGCTTTATTCTAAAATTGCTCGTTTTCAGGAGTTTTCGGTAGGATAAAATAATCCTGTTAATTTTGGATGGTTCAAGGGACAATTTGAGGATGATGATTTGAATATATTTAAGAGGGAATTATGGAGATTTAATATGGATAAAAATATTTTCAGAAAAGTAGCAAAAGATTTACCGGAATAGAGTTATGTTTACCTGTAAAAAGTGCAATCGGTAGAAGTAACTGAAGGGGATTCAGTTTCGTTACTCCAACCAGATTTCTAACCCCTTAGTTACAGTCATAATGATGCCATTTAAGTAACCAATAAGAGCAAGGGAAGTGGCACACATGTGGGAGCAGTTTCTACCCTTGGATGAAGCTTATGAGAGAAGATTTCATCTTGGCCTTCCATGTTATTTCAAGAGAATTATTAAAACCCAATTTCTCCTTCATTCCCACCACCACTTGGCCGACTCTATGGGCAGATTTTGGAGAAAGGAAGACTCCATTTTTGGAGCTCAAGAGAAGGAAGAACAAGCTCTCGAAAAATCCAAGGTAAGAGAGCTTACCAACCAAACCTATACATCAATCTCTTCCTCTCAACTTCCTCTACCTTTCTATCGGTTTAGATTTTTGATTTATGGCTCTCTTTTGGTGGCTGGAAAGTTAGGTTTCATGAGATAAAGAATGAGAAAGAGAGGGATTTAGAGGAAACAATTGGTTGCAAAACACTCTTTGCATGTTAAGGGGAAGATTGATGTATATATTGCTTGGGTGTGATGTTTGTATGAATTTTTGGAATATCAAACCCTAAGGGGAGATGCTGTCCAATTTTATATTTGATGAGGAAGAGTTGTTTTTGAGCTGAATAATCCATTTTGGGATCAAGAATATGTTGTTACATATGATGAAAGTTTGAAAAATCATTTTCTCCTTTCATGGACAGATTTTCATCCAGACCTGTATGGTATAGGAGGAGTGTGATTTTGATGCTTCCATTGAGTTTAGAAGGAAAATTTGTGTAGGGCATAAGTGAGAAAAAGTTTTGGGAAGCATTTAAAGTCATAAGAGCAAGTTTCAAAGTCATAAGAGCATTAAGGGTCATATTGCGTTTTTGCAAGATTTCTTGTTTTGTGATGGCTGGAAATTTATGATTATGCTCTTGAATGATGTTTAGGAGATTGAGAAGCCAAAGAACCTATTGGGAAAGACCATCAAGAGAGGTTTAAATCCTAAGGAAAAGCTAAAGAGACAAGGTAGCAAGACCTTCTAACCCTAAGCTTAATTGCTTTGAAAATGTGTATGAATTATGCATGACTTGTGTTAAAATTTGTGATGATTGAAAGTGTGAATATGTGCTTTTGTTTGCTATGGCCATATGC
>JANTPZ010139786.1:0-43534 GCA_025593235.1 Vachellia pachyceras | reverse complement strand
GCTTTTAATTATTATTTTATTTTAAAATATATATTTTCAAAATACTTAATTAATTTTTATTATATATGTTTTAATTACAATTATATAATTTTTAATCGCTTTTATAATAATATAAATTTATTTTTATTTTATTACAATATATTTATTAAAAAAGAGAAAGAAATGAGGGTATCAAGTGGAATAACTAAAATACAATAGGGGCATTTTAGTCCATAAGTTTTGGTTCCCTCCAAAACCCCCCAAATTGGAGGGAATAAAAAGAGGGGGAGGGAAGGGGAGAGAGAAGATTATTTTTCATCCCCTCCCCTCCAAATTTTCATACCAAATGGGGGGAGGGATTCATTTTCCCTTCCCTTCCATCCCCTTCCCCCCAACCAAACAAAGCCTAACTCAATGGAATAACAGAGACACAATAGTAAAAAAGTTGTCAGTAGTTTAAGAATACTTATTCATCCATTTGCAAAAGTAAATCCGTATAGAAATTTCGACAGGATTTATTTAGATTCTCCCATTTGATATTGTCGTTATACGAAAAAACAGAAATTAAAAAAATCTCTTATTTATATTATTGGTTTCAAGTTATAAAATTTCATTAAAAAATAATTAAAATTTAAAACGAAAATTGAAAAAAAAATAAAAGAAAAGAAAAGGAGGGAAGCATTAAGGAGGCAACCCGTATGGAATACTTATTAAAAGGACAGTTGAAGAAGTAGGACATGAAAAAAGTTTTAGAGCAAAAGAAAACAAGTAAAAAAGGTAGAAACTAAGGCATGTTTGCTTGCATTTTCTATTACAAGACTAAATGATCAATTACAAGGAAATGTGTGTTAGTGGGCTAAATAGAGAAAATTAGGATTCTGCATGAGAACAAATTGATTTGATTTGATTTTTTATCTTGTGAATTTATGATGATGTTTAATATTGGAGTCATGGAGTGACAAGGACTCGGGCTAAATCGCTAATTCAAAAAGTCAAGAATGGTTGAAAAGAAAAGGAGAACATGAAATTTAAAATATGTATTGAATATTGAGAGTGAGTTGGAAATGGCATTATAGCGCTATAAAAGAAATACTTACGTACTTCTGTAGTGTCGTGTCATCTATGGATCTGTCTAATGAAAATTGTTGATACCTTATTTTGATTATAACAAAATTGTATTAAGAGATTGCAAAATGATTTTTTGAATCAAAAGTTTTGAGTATTGAATAAGTACTTCATAAAGATACTCAAGTGTTTTTGTCAAAATATTGACAGTACTCGAGCAGTGAGATTCAATGCTCGAGCACTGTAGGGTTTAATCATAAGAAAAATCAGTGCTCTCAGGCAACACTTCAAGTATTGACATGAAGTATTGTCAATACTCGAGTGTTGGAATGTGGTACTCGAGCACTGTGTTTTGAAAAGGAGTTTTTAAGTTATGCTCTGAGTGAACACTGCAAGTATTGGCTGACAGCAGAGCCAATGCTCGAGCACTAGGTTTCAAGTACTCGAGCATTGAGGTTTTGAAAGCACTTTAAGTCAACACTCCAAGTATTGGCTGAAAGTATTGCCAATACTCGAGTCCTGGATTTCAGCACTCGAGTGTTGACTATTTTTCTCAACACTGTCAGACAACACTTCCAGCATTGGCTGACAGCATAGCCAACACTCGAGCACTTTGTTTTTGTCACTCGAGTATTGAGACTTTTGACAGTGCTGTCAAGTGATACTTCAAGTGAAAGCTTCCAGCAGAGCCAACACTCGAGCACAGATCTCCAGCACTCGAGTGTTGTGACTTAACTCTCAACACTGGAAGCCAACACTGCAAGTATTGACTGCCAGCATTGCTAACACTCGAGTACTAGCTTTTTATCACTCGAGTATCGGGCTGAAAATTTTCACTGTTCATCAATACTCTATCTCAATACTTCCAGATCACTCAGCATTATCACTCGAGCATCATGATTTGAGCACTCGAGTATTATGACTTGACAAAATTATATTTTCAACACTTGCACAGAATACTCGAGTATTTCTAGGAAGTGTTATTAACACTCAAGCACTGAGATTTATCACTCGAGTACTTGAATCTTTTCAGAACACTTTCATTTAACACTCGAGCATTGCATCAAAGCATTGAACTTTTCTTTGAAATATTCTGAGCAACACTCGAGCATTAGTTTCTTATACTCGAGCACTGTCTCTCTCTCTTCTGACAGCTTTGTGTCTGACACACTCAACCTACGCTGCTCACCTACTTTCCTTATTTGTGTAACGACATTTTGAATACTAACTACCTCATAAATGCAGAAGCTCAAAACAATCAATGAGGAAAGAAGCAAAGCATGGTCCGAGGCTCGTAGACATTAACGATCTTCTGCAACATTCACCCGTCGTCTGACTCAGAAGCATTAAATGCCATTAATGCAGAAACCATTGGTCGTTGATGAGAGTAACGGCTATTGAATGCAGTCTAACGGATACTTCATCAACTCTCAGCTATAAAAGGACCAGCATTCATTACAGAGAAGAACAACGAACATATTGAGCATTAAGAGCTGCATTTATTACATTCTCTGTATTCTTTCATTAATTCTCTCTGAGCTTCATTATTTGCCATCCACTCTTTTTAGAGAGTTATCTGAGGCCAAAATATCTTGTAAACTTGTGAGAAACTCAAGAACGGGATCTTGAGTAAATTGGGCTGAAAGTGAGTTAGAAAACAGAGGGTGTTATACTCTGTTATAGTGAAAAGAGAAAGGGGGAGTGAATCCCAGGTTGTAAAGGCTTGAGAAGCCTGTTTTGCTGTTGTTAGTGGATTTGGAAATCTCGGGGGTGCCCTGAGGACTGGACGTAGGTCAAGGAGACCGAACCAGGATAAATCCTTGTGTTCATCTTCCTTCTTCGCTCTCGGTGACTTTGTTCTTGTCCTTGTGTATTTAAATTGCAATTATTTTTTATTAGACCAATTCACCCCCCTCTTGGTCAAATCCTATTCTAACATTGGATAGGAATGGGCGAACTCTTAAGGGCTCGTTTGGTACATTGGAATTCATTTTGATGAAAATGGAAATGGATATGGAGATGGAGATGAGTTTTAAAAGTAGGCTTGGTATATCATGGAATTGCAAACTAATTTTTATATAGAAAGACTAAAATGCCCTTTTATATTTAAAAATAAAAAAAAAGCTTCAACCCTTATGAAAAAAGTTCAACCCATATTTTCTACAGTGCAATCCAGCTTCAACATTCCAGTTACAGTGCATTCGCTTGCTAAATCGTAAGGTTCCAGATGCTCAAAATCAAAGTTGGGAGTTTCGTACATGAACATTTTGAGACTTCATGGCCTAAGACGGAGGAGATGGAGGAGACGAAGGAGTGGGAGAAGGAAGGGTGGTTCTTGCAAACTTCACGGTGAAGGGAGTAATAAATACTCTAAGGAGGTCTCGTGGTTGTCGTCTGCCACTATCATCACTGGCTATGGATGAGCATGAAGTCGAGGTCATCATAAAAGGTTCTTGTCCACCGCTATCTAATAAGGGATTGCAAGATGGAGGTCACCGCTGTGGGTTGCCGGAGGTGCATGTCAATGATAGGGTATGTGCTGGAGGTCATCATTGACAATTGGAGGTCATTGTCGCTGGATAGGGTATGTGCTGGAGAAGGAAGGGTGCTTTTTTGGCCAACTGGAGGTCATCGTCATTGGATGGAAGAGGGATGGAAAAAAAATGAATTTTGGATGGTGGAATTACAAAACTAAGCTTAAAGCATGAAATCATTTTGAGGATTTTGGATGGATATGGAAATGGAATTGTGGTAAATTCCATGCTACCAAACATGCTATGATCATGGAACGTATTGAAAAGTAGAACATATTTTTCTCATATAATGATGAAAGATGCAAATATAAATACTATAGCAGGTAATACAAAAATTATTGAAGGCCCCGAAAGAGTTACAATTGTATTACCCAAAGGAACAAAGCTTGTTATAAATGATGCATTGTTTTCCATTAAGCCTTAAAGAAATTTATTAAGCTTCAAAGATATCAGTGCAATGGGTACCATATTGAGCCAATTAATGATATGAATGATGAATAGTCGTATATTACAAATATTACATCAGGAAAAAAATGCATCTTAGAAAAATTATCAACACTATCTTCTGATTTATACTATACAACTATTAGTACAATTGAGATAAATATTACAATAAACCAAAAAGATGTTGATAAAGACATATTTACAGTTTGGCATGATCGGTTGGGCCATCCTGGATCATCTATGATGAAAAGAATAGTGGAAAATTCACATGGGCATCCCCTAAAGAATCAATTGATTCTCAAATTTAAGGATTTTGCTTGTGCCACATGTTCACAAGGCAAGTTGTTTATAAGGCCATCAATTACCAAAGTTGGAATTGAATCACTTAAATTTTTAGAATGTATCCATGGTGATATTTATGGGCCCATTCATCCACCATATGGACCATTTCAATACTTTATGGTTTTAATAGATATATCTAAAAGATGGTCACATGTGTGTTTCATATTAACTCGAAATCTAGCCTTTCCTAGATTACTTGCTCAAATAATTCAATTAAGGGCACAATTTACTGACTATGCAATAAAATCTATTCGTCTTGATAATTCTGCTGAGTTTTCATCTCAAGCATTTAATGATTATTGCATAGCAACTGGGATAGTGATAGAAAAGTTTGTTGCTCATGTTCATACTTAAAATGGCTTAACAGAATCTTTGATTAAATGCCATCAATTAATTGCTAGACTAATGTGTTGGGATTAGACACACAAACGCAGCGGAAGAAATAAATTTCAAAATTTTTTCTAATCCCTCTTTTGGATCTATCAAAGGCATTTATATAAAGTAGTTAGGATAGTACCTTATTGTTCAGTTTTTGAATTTACAGCAAGCAATAATCTTTTCATGATTCTTAGAAATCCGATCTCTAGGAGCCAACCTTCTTTCATCACCTCCCTCTATTGGTATCCACACGAACAGTCCCAAATAACGGCAGTGTGCTAGCGCCCTTGGTTTCACTCTCTAGGGTTTCAATGGCTTACTCAATCAAATTTGAAAATGCTTACCATCTATTGCTCATGAGTCATCATATTTATAGAACTTATCGAGTGCATTATAATTCAATATTGATCTTTTATTAATCTTGAAAATATGAATTTGATAAAGATATAAAGATATTCAAGATTAATCTTTTATTAATCTTAAAAATACGAATTTCCAAAAGATATTCAAGAATAATCTTTATTAATCTTAAAATTCGAATTACAAAATATATTCAAGATTAATATTTATTAATCTTGAAATTTGAACTTAAAAGAACATTCAAGATTATCTTTATTAATCTTTATATTCAAATTATGAAATTCAAATTTAGATTAATCTTATTTGATTAAATAATATCTATTATATTAATCCAAACAATGAGCCAATCGATTTAATTTATCTTTATAAATTAAATCTGATTATAAATGTTAATTATTTAATTTATCAAATAAATTAAATATTAAAACTAACATACATTAACATTATCTATATAATATTAATGTAATTTCAAATTTATATATAATATATATAATTCGAAAAACCCTAGAACTAAAGCACGTGTTGGGTTTGTTTTTGCGTGCGACCCTGTGGGCCAACATGAAGTTGCTAGTGGGCTAAACTGAGCATTAGCACACAAGTCGCAAATGATCTCTAGCAAGACATTGCGACTACCCATTCATATGAGGATCGTTAACACAATACAACCTTTCAAGCAACCACATCAAGTCCCTTTTGTCACACGATATCTCTGTCAAGGATGAGGCATGGATGATGTCATTCCCCTATTCACGACCATTACTTTCTCGATCCCTGAGTAGTCTGATCTCATAAATGAAAACTCATTTTCGTTATAGTATGACCATATATTTCTCATACTGACTCATAGAGGGGCCCAGTAATATCTCTCAACTAGTTCAATGGACAAATCTCATCTTGATCATTCACATTCCCCTACATGAAAGATCCCTAAACCTGATCATAGTATTTATCATCACCATGTCAAAGGTGACTTTTGACTAAGTCAAAACTTAGCGACTCTCATGTAGGAATCTATGATGATCTCAAATCAAAGGGTGTGGTGATGTGATTACATATGAGATAAGCTAATGACTTAATCCATGCAGCTTTCTCATAGCGGGTCGGTCCAGCACCTTGTACTCTTACAAGTGCTTATGACTCTGACTTGTATCTCTATACTTTATCAAAGTCATATTGGTCTTACTTTATTTTTGCTCCCACATAGATAACCAACCAGAGACATTTAGGACAATCTTCATAATTTGTCCATGGGTGCAATTATCATAATAAACATGCAAAAACTATGATAATTAAATGGAGAAAATACATTAAAATAAAATAATGTCTGAGGTACAATGATTGACCCCTAGGGCACAATTTCCAAGACAATGCTTATGTGAAGTAACTTAGCCCAATCATCGTGGGGATATGCAATTTTGCATACTACAGCACTTATTCGCATAAGGCCTACAAATTATCATAAGATATCTCCTTTACAATTGATTTCTGGTCAACAACCAAATATTTCCCATCTCAGAATTTTTGGTTGTACTGTGTATGTTCCCATTGCTCCACCTCAACGCACAAAGATGGTTCCTCAAAGGAGATTGGGAATATATGTAGGCTTTAAATCTAATTCAATAATTATGTATATTGAGCCATTGATTGGAGATTCATTTACGGCACGATATGCTGATTGTCAACTCGGTCCAAAAAGATCTTTTTCGCCCTCGAAAAAAGAAAGAAGAACTACTTGGTCCAAAAATACCATATCTTAGTGAGGTACACTAATGTATCTTGTTAGTTCAACTCGGATAGATATTGCATTTGCTGTTAATTTGTTAGCAAGATTTAGTTCTTCCCCAACTAGAAGGCATTGAAATGGAGTTAAGCATATACTCCAATATCTTCAAGGGGCATCACATATGTGATTATTTTATTCTAATGAATATGGGTCACATTTGATAAGTTATACAGATGTAGGACTCTTCTCAAATCCACACAAAGCTATATATCAAATTGGATATTTATTTACATATGGAGGTATAGCTATATCATGGCATTCAACAAAGAAATCTTTAGCAATCTTTACCTACAGATCCCTAAAGAAGCAATCTTTAGCCGCCATATCAGCAAATCATGCAGAAATTATTGTAGCGCATAAGGAAAGTCAAGAATGTGTTTGGTTAAGATCATTAATTCATCATATCCATAAGATGTGTGGTTTCATAGAACAAGATATCCTAACAGTTTTATATGAAGACAATTCAACATGCATAGCTTAAATGAAGGGAGGATACATCAAAGGGGATAGAACGAAACATATTCCCCTAAACTATTTTCACTCATGATCTTGTGAAGAAAAGTGAAATAGATATTCAGCAAATTAGTCCAAGCAACAATCTTGTAGATTTATTCACCAAGTTGCTTCTAGGTGCAACATTTCAAAAGCTTGTCCATGACATCAGTCTTTGCAGAATCTCAAGTGATGTCATCATGAGGGAAAGTTGATACATGTACTCCTTTTCTCTTATCTAGGTTTTGTCTCACTAGGTTTTCTTAAAAATGTTTTTAATGAGGCAGCATTGTATAGTGTATCAATAAATGATGTACTCTTTTCTTTAAGTGGGTTTTGTCCCACAGGATTTTCCCAGTTAAAGTTTTTAATGAAGCACATTCATAATAGACATCAAGAGGGGAGTGTTATAAATATATTAAAAGAGTGGATATTCATGGATTCTTGACTTCTTATACCATAAATATTGTACATGAATTTTTATTGAGAAACTAAAAAGTTATTCAATGTACAAAGAGTCACAATGTATATACAAAGAGTCATAATGTATATTTATCTATATTGATTTTACTATTTATTACCATGACCCTTGGAGGTCACTCTTATCGACCTATAAATAGGGCTTTGAACATGGTATACAACAAATCAAAAAAGTTTTCATTCCTCTCAAAGTTTCTCTTCTCTTTGTCTATTTACCTTTAATTTACAACAAATACTAAATTGTCCTAATAACAATTTCTACTTTCCATCCTACATTGTCTCTTACACTATATTTTTAAAATTAATCCAAATTTTTAAATTTGACTAAATTACACATAATTTTTCTCAATTTTTACTTGAAAAAATTACACTTTGTTTACAATAATTCGAAGAAAGTTTATTTGATTTATTCTCTTTTTTTGAGTGAATTATTTGATTTATTCTTAATTTAGAAGAAATGAATGTAATGCTAATAAAATTAAAAAAAAATCTAGATAATCTATTATATTATGAAAAGATATATGAATTTATTTTTATGAAAAATTTTAATTGATATTAATGTTGATAACTTGTGTTAATTGATTAATTGACATAAAATGTTGATAATATAATATAAATGATATATTGATTATATGAATATAAAACTTGTGAAAAATAAAAATTAACAAAAAAATGCAATCTTATCACACGTGAATTATGGGTAGCTTTAATTTCAATATTAGTTATTTTTAATTTTAAATAAAGTAAATAATATAAAATGTTTAGTTATAGGTAACTTTGTAATTTTAAATTTATATTTTGAGATTTGATACTTCAAAATAATTAGTATTTTAATGTTCTTTTATAATAAATATTATTTTCTCTTGGCCTTTTATTTTAATTTTCTTTATTATTTATGAAAATTTGAATATTACTCCTTGGTAGTGTACCCGTTTGTAAAAGCGGTAGAGAAGTGTTTTTACATAAGTCGAGGTAAATATGTGAAGGAGATTATCTCGTTTTATGGAAAAATACTGTTGAACGTGCTTTTAAAGAGTGTATAAGCTTTGCCAAATATGTTCAATATTTGTAAGGTAAAGAGAATGTTTTATTTGATTATATTTATAAGTTACATCATTAAGATTTTTTAATGTGAATATATAATTTTATTTTTCATTTGATATGTGTTGACTTTATTCTCATGCATTATAGTTGATATTAAATAGTGATAAAATTAAAATTTTTAAATTTGAAATCATAATTAATAAAATTTAAGATTTTTTTTAATTTATGTGAAATACGTTAGAAACTACTTATCAAACTAGTATATTATTTATTTATTCATTTCAAACTTATCTTTAATTTTTCTGTATTAAAATGGTTTTCCCAAACATAAAATAATAATAATAAAAAAGAATAAGAGCCAGGGGCGCTGCTGATTCTGGACTCGCTGATCCCTTGTGGACTCAATTTTGGAGTCTGAAGAAGCATTGGAAGTTCGGGAATCCTCTTGGAGGGACTGCTTCTGCTCCTTGCCCTCACGAAACAGAGACCCGTCAACTTCGCGAGTGCTGATGCTTAGTTGCTGTTTGTTCTAATATTTAGTTGTAAAAGAACTGTGAAATCAAGTATTGCGGTCCATCAGAAATCGACAAATATTCGACGGCACGCTCGGCATTCTGTTCCTCGATTGCCATGGAGAGCTCGGGCAAAGATGAATCACCTGTATTCCTTGACCGGACTTCGCGAGCCACCAGAGGGAAAAGGATGACAAAGCTGCTTGATGAAAAAATTGAAGAGGATGAGTTGTTCTGGAATCAGGATGCTCTTAAAGAGGTGGATTATCAGTCTGTCGTTTTTTTTATTATTTATTTTTGATGCGGTATCAATGTTTCAACAACACAAATGGTTAGTTTAAAGTCAACAGAAAGTGAGATTAACAAAATTCCCCCATTTTGTCCACTGGGTTGCAATGTTAAGATTATAGAAGCAAAGCTAGTGGTTAGCAGTTGGAAATCTAGTTGGTTTGAGCCGCCGTTTCTTGCTTTGATTTTTTGTTTAGTAATGAAGCTCGTCTTTTTCTGGTGAAGTGGAACTGTTACTATATTTATTCAATGATAGGAGCATGAAGCTAGTTTAGTGTGGGTTGGGTTTTTGCTTTTCATATTATTTTCTTCTTTTAATGTTATGTGCTATATAATTTTTAATGTTACTTGTAGGGGGAAGTAACGGGCGGGCGGGTCTGCCCTGTGGGGTAACCCGTGTCCTGCCCATTGGGGTTTCCACGTGTACGGGTTACTCCGTACCCATGGTTGAACCCGTTTTGACCCGTATCCACGGGTACGGGCCAAAATGGGTGGATTGGTACGGGTAGCGGGTTACCCGCACCAACCCCTCCAAAAAAAAACGCAATTTTTCCATCAGCTGAAGTTTTCTCTGAACAGAGTAATCATCAAACAAAGAAATTCATACACATATGTTCTTATTGATCACTCTGCTGATGCAACAACACCACCAGATTGCACAAGAAAAAAATCATTACAACTAATCTTACAACAACACGGTCATTTTTCCTTTTGAAGTTTTCTCAGAACAATGCAAAGGAAGCACAAAAGAAGCAGTATTAACAGCGAAAACAACACTAGTTTAATATTATCGGAGATTCTCACCTTTAGACACATACGCCCAACATGAAAATGAGATCCATTCTTACGCCAGCCACACAGAGAAGCTACGCCTTTCAACACTTTGGACTGGAGGGGCGAGTGAGTGAATGAGGGCTTACTTGTTTTTTCATATTTTGGTATGTGAGCACGCAACGCACAATAATATATATTTTGGCGTATCTTATTTGCTATCATTAATCTCTCTCTCGTCATCGCAATCGCTTATGGCAGCTCTCAACTAATTCCAGTTTCCCACTGTTCTTTTCTCTGATTTATACCCCTTATTTATAATTTTGTATATGAAGAGAATTTGTTGTATTTTGTCCTTCGTGAAGAAAAGTCCAATATTAGAAGAGCATTTATGTTGACAATGACATGACTGAAATGAAAGAGTCGCAGAAGGAGCGGGGCTCGAGACTGGAGCTCTGCAATGCATGTGCAGGAGAGGGACCACTAGACGTTTGGAACTGGAGCAAAGACAAAGGGAAAAACAAAAATGAGTGGCTGTGAGATGTTGACAATGACTGAAAATGAAAAAAATATACATATACATGTTAAACGGGCCTAATGGGCAGGAACGGGCACCCCGTGGGGAAACTTGTGTCCTGCCTTGTTTATAGAGTACCCGCCCGTGACGGTTTAATTGGACGGGTTTAAACGGGTCCAAAATCTCCGGGTTACGGGCGGGACGGGCTTTTTTGCTCACCCCTAGTTACTTGTTTTTGACATGTTATTAATATTCTTTGCCTTATTTTTTAAAATAATGGGCACTAGCTAAGTTGATCTGCTGCATGCATAATTGTAAATTTGTGTTTTGCAGGAAGAGAATGATGATAACTATGAAGAGGAGCCAGAAGTTGCTGATGAATTTGATAGCGATTTTGGTGATGATGTGAGTTATTTTCAAGTGCCTGTCTGTGGTTTATGTGCTAGAATTACTATTTCATTTTAGTTTACTTATACAAAGAGATACTTGGTTTTATGCTCATATTTTATTATTGTGGCTGTTTCGATTGCTCTAGATAATATTGAGTGCTGACAATGAATTCAACTGTCCTTAGGAATCTGAGCCTGATGAAGAAGGTGAAAATGATGCTGCTATTGAAAGGTAAATCTTTTCTTGGCTCTAACTTGTAATGTTCAGATTTTGGTTTGGTAATATGCTAATTTTTCTAAAATTGATTTTTTTTAATAGGGTGCCAAAGAAGAAGCGATCAATATTTCCAGGGAAGAGATTGCCTAAGAAGAAAAAGAAGAAAATTCTATTTAAATTGGAAAATGCTACTGAGGATGATAAAGCAGCTGAACAGTCCACAGCAGAGGAGCATCATGATGTACCAGATGACGCAGGGGAGAGGATGGTAAGGAAGTCCACTAGAACTTCAGTAATAGTTAGGCAAGCTGAGAGAGATGCAATACGTGCAGCCCTTCAAGCAACAATGAAGGTCAGTCATTTTTTGCCTTCATATTTGCTATGCATGCTTGAGAGCACACCCTGTATTCATAATGGCTACGTGAGAGTTTAATCCATCTTCTGAATTGTCCTTCTTTCATTTACATAACCCATAATGATCTAGTGGTGTTTTTCCCCTTTTCTTTTTCCCTTTTTTGGTGGACATAGCGCTCTGGTATTTTTTCTTGCTGCAAATCTTTCTGAAGAGAGATCAATGTGCTTTGTTAATTTAATTGTTTTATAAGGATTGATCAATCTATGTTATGATTTAGTTTCTAAAATAAATTTCATTGACATTCGAAAGCAGAGTTGTTAATTTTGAAAGTT
This sequence comes from Vachellia pachyceras, assembly GCA_025593235.1. Classification (NCBI taxonomy): domain Eukaryota; kingdom Viridiplantae; phylum Streptophyta; class Magnoliopsida; order Fabales; family Fabaceae; genus Vachellia; species Vachellia pachyceras. Next base: position 31,252 of record JANTPZ010139786.1, on the reverse strand, counting down.
GAATTTATGGAAAAGGAAAAGAAAGCCACATCATGAAAGAAATGAAGAAAATGAAAGGAACATTTCTACTTTAACCTGATGGTGATTGCATTAAATGTTTTCCTCTTTTTACTTTTTGTTTTTGCATTCATACATATCTGATGTCCCAGAAATCTTTTATGTTTGTTGCTAAATCCACTGAATACCAAAAATGCTGAAAAAAAGGTTTTAAGTTTCTGACAGTTTTGCAATTGAACAAATATATTATGTAAAATTGAAATGATAGAGGTCAGTTAATCTTTCTTGACCATTGCCATTGATAACAATAGAGGCCACTCAATGGAAATATCCTTCTCTAGATCTGATGAAGGAAGGCATTGCATTTGTTGGTACTAAAGTTGTTGAATAGGCCAGTGTCGAAAAGTGGCAAATAGAGAGTATAACACTGGGGGCCCGTCTGTTCAATTTTGTGAGGTCTTGTCAATGGGAATCCAGATGCCATTTCCAATGAAAGTGTGTTTGGTAGCCTTCTAAGCTTGAAACTGCTATGCCCATGGGAATCATGATTTTTAAAAATTAAGGAATTATATGCCATTGCCTAGACCATGTTGATGCCCATTTCCAGCTTTAGATCAAATGCCAGCAGTTTGATTTACCTTCTAAATTCATTGGTCTTCTATCAAATCTCATGGTTCTCCATCAACATTGTATGAATTTGACCATTCGCCTTTCACAATCTCCATCTTCAGTGAGCACATTTACACAACAACCACCATTGAACCTAATCCTTTTCATTAGATAACCATCCTTTCTGAGAACTAAACAGGCCCTAATGGTTGCAATTTCAGTCACCGTGGAGAAGTGGCTGTAGTCTGATCCAAATATCTATGTATCGCCTTTAGCAACAAGATGGTGTTTTTTGTGGTCAATAATTTAAACCCATTAACAACCAACAGTAACTTTATTGGGGGATAAATATACAACTTACTGAGCGACATTGGATTGAAACATACAATTTCATCAACTTCATCAATATAGCTTGGATTGAAACATGCAACTTCATCAATATAGCTTGTTTCCACAAATGGTGAAGAAAGATTCTCAAGTAGTTTGAGGGATTGGAACATTCGAGTTTGAGGATACAAAGTCATGATGGACCAAGGATGGACAGTTGTTACTCAAAAAATTATAACTGAGTTTACAATAGGAAAACCGTCATCTAAAAAAAATTAGTTGGCACAGATTAGGGAATTGCACTTCAATCATTATGAATGTTCACTGTATTTTCAGGTGTGAAAGAATGACTGATCACTTTAGAGGGGGTGTGAATTTGGTGTTTGAAAATTTTTGCAAGATCACAAGGTGTTACAGAATCCATCTCAAGGTTCCCATGACCTTAATATCAAACTATCAGAATAGCAAACTGGTCAAAGCAATAAATTTTCCAAGTAATTCTAACCACTAGAATTATACATGATGGTTCGATTCACAATTCTTGCATGTTTATGGGCATTTGGAACAAATTTTAAACATTACTCCCAAGAACTAGTCATTGAGATGCATTAAATATGTTTGTTAGACAAAGCTACACTTGTCTAGTCAGATACACTTAAGAGTATATTCGAAGTATACACACAAGGAAACTTCCAAATGCAAAATAAAAAGTGCGATATTCAAATATAGAGAAAAGAATATTCACATATTGAAACCTTGGAAAGTATTTCTTCAAAGAGTGAGAACACATACTTGAATATTTAAGAAAATGTAGTCCTATACAAGTGTTTTTCAAGTTTCCAGTGAAGTGTATTTGAATGCACACAAATTATATTCGACTATGTTGTAGAGAAAAGTGAGCATTTTTGAAAACAAGGCATAACATAGTTGAATGCATTGGATTGCACTTTGAATAAGTTTGAGACAAAATTAAACTCTTAGAATTAGGAATACTTATACTTGAATACAACTTCATTAAACCTCCTTACTTGAAGTATACGAAGAATTAAGATGTGTAGTCAAATACTGTCCTTTGCAAATACGCATACTCGAGTATTTCTCAAAAATATATTTTATTGCATTTTAGACTGAAAGCAACTCAATGAAATACGAGGACTTGTAATCAATTATACAAAGCCTATACAAGAATATATTTTAGACGGCAGGCATGTGAACCAACATATTCATTGACACTAGTAAAATCTGTCATCACATTCTTGATAATTTGGTTGTAGAAGTACGTGATTTTGGACTTAATAAATCATCTCCATTTGCTTCAAGATTCTGAATTTAAATGAGTACTTTTTTGTTGCAATTTAAATGATTTTTTTATATCTAATTAATATTTGTGATTATTTCCTTGGGCTGAAGATGATTTGTTGTTTTCCTTGTCAGCCAGTCAAAAGAAAAAAGGAAGGTGAAGAGAAGAAAATGACACAAGAGGAAATGCTTTTGGAAGCTGCTCAAACAGGATTGCTCTGTGACACTAGAACTATTGATTGTTTGGACGTTGTTAAGTTGTGATGGTCCTTATAATTTCAATTGAACTAATTTCACTTTGCAGAGATCATGAACTTACGAAATTTGGAGCGTGTTTTGGCTAGAGAGGAAGAAGTTAAGAGAAGAGCAATTGTACATAAAGCTGTCTACAATGGTCCACAGTGCCAATACATATCAAAAGATGGTAAGAAATTTTTAATGCATGATGATATTATCTTTAGACAGTGCATTATATGTGAATGGATTTGGTGACATTGACTTGTGTTATTTACATGAAAACCTGTTTCAGGCCGTTCATTTTTGGAGTTCAGCAGGGGGTTGTCATTTCAGTCTGAAATATCCACGAAATCTGTACCTTGTGAGCCCATCTTATGCTCCTTTGTGGTTTGAATCCTTGCAATAGCAATGGTGTACATTCATGCAATAGAATATGTGAATGCATGTAAATTTTTGTCGTCTTGCTATTAAATAGTGGAATTGTCACTTATCAGTTTGTTTACGACTGGTACATGCTTGGAAGTTTGAGTGCTGAACATTCAAAGTGGAAGTTGTAAATATTTGTTGTCTTAAAACAATAATGAAGCCCCATTGGATGTTTGAAAATAAATGGCAATTCCATTATTTAGCACCCAGAGAAATTTTTTTTACAACCACCATTTCCATTATTTAACATTTACAACCACCAGGCCCCTTGTGTTATTCAAAACAAGGGCAATTTGGTCTGAAGGACCGTCTTCTTTCATAATTATTTCACATATTCGGGGTCCTGGAAAATAGAAGCTTTTGTAAATTAAACATAATTTTCCCATGTCTTTATGAGCTACTTACATGATCTTTTTTGCAAAGAATCCCTTAGGAATGTTGACTAAATTTTATTTACTTTTTTTTTTTAAATTTCTTCTAGTCTTCATAATTCATTATAAGAAATAAGAATTTTATCAAGAAGACCTGAAAAATGCCTATTTATGCTTATTAAACTAATAACTCCTTTAGAATTCTCGCTGGTTATCATACTTTTATTTTGACCTTGGACTGTTCAATGTGGTAACAGCTTTGATAAATTCTATATTTAACCTGTTCTGTTCATTGGGCATAGCATGAACTAAATCACTATTATTTTTCATCTGTTTTTCTTATTTATCTGATCTTCTTATATTACTTTTCAGATCCTGAGAAATCTGTTTGTGCCATTACAGGTTTGCCTGCCAAGTAAGTGTTCAAGTACCAATTTGATATTTCCTGTTTCATGGTTCTTCCTATTTGGGATTTAAGAGGAATGCATGAGAGATCTTGTTTTCTAGTGTTTTGTCTGGTTGTTGCTTCTAGACCTAGTAGAAATGGTTTGGAGGATTGAGGATTTGAAATTCAGAATGTCGGCATTTTGTGGGGGGAGTAACCAGTGGAGTCCTTGCTTGATTTTTTTTAATAGTTTTTTATATGGTTGTGGTAAGAAATGGTGACTTGGTCAATGGATAGCTTCTATTTGTGCAAATCTTGCTCTGTAATGCCAAAGTATAGATATTAGCGCTCAAGGATACTTTGAAAAATTATAATTTTATACATATAGGAATGTCTTGGCTCCATTCTCGATAATACATTGACTGAGGGCTTGTTATGGGTTTCGGTTTAATTAAATGAGAGCAGAAGAGGTTAGAAAGAATAGATAGGAAACAGAGGACAGCTAGTGAATAATAATGAGAATAGATTGTTGCATATTGTTGAGATATATTAGGGATATGATTGGTGAGATATATTAGAGATATGATTATGATTATGTATATCTCTAAATGTATAAATATTCTATTAGGGTACATCAATGAGAATGGGAATTTCAGAATAATTCTTTTATCATTTAACATGGTATCAGAGCCATTGTTGATACGATGGCTGCGTATGGAGCATCCCGGCGAACGTCTCCAGTCTCGGTCTCCGTTTATGTCAGACTCCGTTCTGCATCCAGAGCGTGTCTCCCTGCTTGTTCTAGATCTGTCCAGAGCACGCCTCCGTTGCTTACTTGCGCCGGCCCAGGAAAGTCAGGAGGTTCCGATCGGCCCATCCCAGAAGTTTTGTCGCCGTCCGGTGAGCTCGTAAGCTTCACGCGCCGCATGCAGTTCTGGCATTATTTTCACGCACCGTCGTTTTCTAACGAATTTTTGATAGCGCTCCTGCTTTCCGGCTTCGTCTCCTCCTTGCCGTCCTTTCCCTGGTGGTTTTGTCTTCTGATTTGAAGTTTTGTTTCTGGGTTCCTTCTGTTTGGCATTTTCGGTTTTATCTTATCTTTGGTTAGCTCCTGGTGTAGCTCCAATGGTTTCTATCTTGTCTTTGGCTGACTCCTGGTGTAGTTTCAGCGGTTTTTGTTTTGTCTTTGGCTGGCTCCTGGTGTAGCTTCAACGGTTTCCATTTTGTCTTTGGCTGGCTCCTGGTGAAGCTCTAGCGTTTCTATTTTGTCTTTGGCTGGTTTCTGGTGAAGCTCCAGTGGTTTCTGTTTTGTTTTCGGTACTTTCATCATTTTGCTTAGTCCCTGGTGTGACCCTTGTGCGGGGAACGTGTTGCTGTAACGTCAGTGGTTTTTGAGCTTTATCAGTTTTTGTTGTTCAGCGTTATCATGTCCATTTGGTGTCTAGAGTCAATAAATGGGCTACGTACCTTTTGGCATTAGTTCATTTTGTTGTTTGGGGTTCTTGTCCTATTGAGTCTAAAACGGGTCGGCTACCTTTGTAACAAGTTGGGCTTGATTAATATCTACATTCCAACTTGAGGGGGAGTGTTGAGATATATTAGGAATTTAGTTAGATTCTATTGAGATATATTAGGGATATGATTAATATTGATATTATTGAGATATATTAGGGATATGATTATGATTATGTATATCTCTCTAAATGTATAAATATCCTATTAGGGTACATCAATGAGAATGGGAATTTCAGAATATTTCTTTTTCTCATCTAACACATGCTTGTGATTTGAATGTCAAAACTAATTATAGCAATGATTCCTCCACTTATAACTGGCTTAAGTATTACTAGCTGAAGGTATTGAAAGACTTGCCTTTGTCTATAGCCATCGTATCACTTGTTCTTAATGCATTGTCATTGGAAGAATGCAGGTACCGTGATCCACAGACTGGGCTGCCATACACAACGCTTGAAGCTTTTAAAAAAATTCGTCAACGGTATGTATATTCTTGATTACTTAATGTTCTTTTTGGTTGATGGTGTCTTGGGCCACTCCCTAAGGCCCAATACAGAGTGTAAGGATTCATTTTATTTGTCCAATTTTGTGCACATCCCTAATTATATGGGATTAGGATAAGTCTAGATTTATTGTTTTTGTGGTAATTATGTAAATAATACATGTAAATAATAATCTATTATTTGTGCAGATCCTAGGAGATCAGTTAGAGGATATTTAGGATAAAACAGTGGAGAAGATTAGGATCTAAATTATCTTGCAAATCAGGTCAAATCTGTAATTATTATTTGGATTCTCTTGTGCGCCTGTATGTACTATTGCTTTCAGCGAATAGAACCATCGGATTGTTCATGCTCTTAAACGTCCACAGTTTTCATTATATTTTTTGTGGAGGTAACCAGAACAGCATTTTTAGTTCAGCCTCCACACAGTTTTTCTATGAATAGAAGTCTGAGAAAATTCATCTTTATATTCATGTTAACCCCAATTAGTTGAAGTATTATCTGTAAATGTTAATATTTATAATTGATGAAGAAATAGCTATTGCGCTGTCTCTATAAGCTTTGTAATAGCCTTGTGTCATTACTTCTAGCACATTATAAATACAGGGCTCATATTACTGTTATAATCATTATTTGCACCTTTTACAATATTTTGAGCTTCTTAATTTTTCTTAATTGCATCAGTGTTCACATTGTTCATGCACTTTTGTTATTCTTTTCCAGTAATCCATTGTGGATGATCAAGTATTGTTTTGATCTCTAACATTTAGGGGTTAATGACGAAGTGTTAACTTTACTTATTAATGGTTGAGATTGAGAGAGAAACAATGTGATACTAATAAAGTGATTTTAGCATGTTAGATAGCTGATTTTGTTTTTCCGTTTGATATAATAAAATTTTCATTTAATCAGGTTCCATCAGTATATTCACATAGTGATGTGAGATCTAAACATATATCTTTGAGGTTCCATCAGTATATTCACATAGTGATGTGAGATCTAAACATATATCTTTGAGAAGCCAATAATTTTTGTTGTAGGTTCCCCCCTGGAGGTATTTAATTAGCCTATCCACAGAAACGTGACCTCGAAAGGCAGTTGATATACGTTCATATTGATTTATTTTCATTTTGTACACCACATAATCTGGCTGGAAATAAATTCATGGACGATCTTTAGGGTTGTTTTTCTGTCTCTAGCTTCTGGCATAAGGCCATCTCCTTCCCACCTTTTCTGCTTTGCTCATGATTATTGTTGATTAGTTTCTTTTTTGGATATGTATGTAAATTGGGAAGTTTTGTTGTTTTTTTGAACCCATGCATAATGGAAAAGGAAGACAAGTTTTTGAGGAACGTGTGCAGGCTAAAGGAATTTGTAGTTTACTTGTTTAGAGAAGAATGCCTATCCTCAACCTCAAGGGCATTTCTGTCTTAAATCTATCATAGGATAGAATTATTGTTAAGTTTTCTCCTTGGTGCTTTGTCCATAGCCTTTTAGGGTGCCACAATTTTTTGAATTTCAAATGTACTGGACAACTGTTCCTTACATCTAGTTTTTGTAGCACTTTTGTTTGATTTTGTCTATTTCAAGTTTGTACTTTGTTCATTTGAGTTCTTATTGGCCTTTTTAATAATATTTGTCTTAATACAGTTTCTTCTTTTGCCCCAAAAAAGAGAAGGGAAAATTGAAGAAAAGTCTCCGATTGAAAATTTTATTAGCAAGTAGGACCTAAATCAGAATACCGATACTTTATATGTATAAAATTTAATTAGGTACTTCCCATCAATGAAATTTTTTAATGGGCGACTCTTCCCCCATTTTCCCAAAGAAAAGGCTGTATTTCCTTTTCTGTTGTGTGTGTGTTTTCTTTTGTTTTTGTTTTGGGGTTACTACGTCTGACCATCCTGTTCTTTTTCTCTTCATTCATGTAAACTTTATTTTTCTACGAAAGAGTATATACTATCAAGTTTTATTTTGAATAGAAAGTTAAATACTCATGCATTGAAGTTGAAGCCAATAAGCAGAGATGTAACATTCGTATCTTCACCTCTATTCCACAAGTAATGCTTATTACATCATTGTTATAAAGTCCATTGCACCTATAGTGGGCTGGATAGCCAAAGATGGCTTTTGGCTGTGATTGAACGTTTCATCGAACAATAATGTGGGACATTTCATAGCTGATTATATTGAGGTGGTGAATTACACGCTTGTTAGATGTGTTTAGGCTGATTTAATATCTTTGTACATAGTTGAGATTATTCTTCTGGTTCTTGGGAGAGGATGCTGGACAGGATGTTAGAATATCTCAGCATTATTTTTTCTGATTTCTCTCCTAATTTTGGTCAGATCAGATTACTTTCCCACCCTGTATACATCCCTGTACATTTGTGAATAAGATGACAGTCTCGTGATCCACATTAACATCTTTTGTGGCATATGTTCAGAATCACATAATCAAATTTCCTTTATGCAGCACCTTGAATGAAAATACTGGCGCTAGAAAAGAAATGAACATGGGGTGCTTACACGATGCAATCTCTGGGAAAGGGTTTTCGGGTAAGAAAAAGAGATCATTAATGCCAAATAAAAATGGAGATTCTTTTCACCATTCGGCATACTTCCGTAGATTTCTTGTTCCTGAAGATGAAGAATCTGACTAGGGCTGATTTGGTATGTAATTTTCTTTTGACTGAATTATTAGTTGTTATATTTATTATTTATTATCTGGTTTCTTTTGAACTATCATGACCCGACTCAGTTTTTGCTTTTTTCCCCCCTTTTGTATTACTAGGATATCTTGCCTTATTTATGTGTACCTTTGTGTATTGCTTTCTCTGCTCATGCACCAATTTTTGTCTTTCCAAAAAGAAAAACACAATCGGCTTAGAAGCTGACTTCACTTGCAAAACATTCAAACCAGCCGTTTTACCCCACCAAAGTACGAGAGCTGGACCAATGTGCTAATTGCAGGATTTTCACGTTGACGCATGGTTTGAGTATGTTTCTGGAGTCTTCAAAACTCCGTGGAGCTAAACCCATAACAGACAGATCACAAGAAAATGAAGCAAAAGATGTTGCTGCCGAGGGATATCCTCCAGCCCTCTCGCGGTCATCCTGTGTAAAACTTGAGAGGAAACATTCGGAAAATCCTCGAATCAAGAATAGTACTGATAGTCTTCAAAAATAGCAGATGTAGGGAATTTACATCTCTGTACAATGAATCTTATAATCATGGCCAACTGTCTCAAGCTATGGCTTGAATCTTCTAGGATTCAACTCATGTTTACTCTTGAAACTCGTGTGCATCCTGAGTCATAACCGGTTTTCTCATGCATTCTAACGGTATGTCATCCATGATCTCTCCAATGAAAATGTTCCAATTGTGTTTTCCTACATATGCTACAGCCCACAAATTTATATTTGATTATTTTTATCTCTTCATGATCCGTTATGATAGAAATTTGTGGGACTCAGAAGAAAAGATGACAATAGCAGTAGCAGCAGCAGCAGCAGCAGCAACAAAGCCTTTATCCCATGAGGTGAAGTTAGCTACATAAATCACACGATTCTATTGCGCTCTATTGTAGACCATATCCCTAGATAGATCATTAATCAAAAGATTTCTCTCTAACTTCCTTGAGATTGCATTTCGGTCTTCCTATACACCTTAGCAACTGTTTGGTCTACCATCATTACTAGTTCCTCTAATGGCATTCTCTGAACATTTCCAAATCACATCAAATGATTCTCCACCATTTTCTCCTTAATGGCTGTCACACACTCACACTAACTCGTCCACAACTATCATTACGAATTTTATCCATTCTTGTATGGCCACCCATCCATCTCAGCTACCCCCCACTTTATGCTTATGTTGTCCATTTAAAATCTAACATTCACTACCATATAATAATGCTAGCTTTATAGTAGTACGATAAAACTTTCCTTTTACTCTATTAGGCACTTTTCGATTACAAATAAATCCAATAGTTTGCCTCCACTTGCTTGAATTCTATGATTAACATCACTATTAATTTCCCCATCATTTTGTATAATTGATCCCATATATCTAAACTGTCAGTTGAAACATTTTCATTGGAGAGAGTATGATGACAATCTGGGAGTATGTAAGTATTTCTCATGTACCATGTCACTATAACTCAAGAAAAAGCCCTACTTTATTGGTCCCTAGATTAACAGAATGTTAAATCAACATCTATTTTTGCAACCTCAGCGCAATATTGATAACTTAAAAAAGGGAAAATAAAAACACAAGTTTGGCCAGTTCAAATTGGTCCATTAAAGCACCTAGCTAAGTGACTAATGCATAGCTTTTGAACAATTAAATTGCTGACTTGGTCTGATCACAAGGTTTTACTTTTTAACTGTATGACAGCAAGGCTTAACTTCTTTTGATCTTACCAAAAGCATGATGTTGTCTTGAATTTGGATCAACGTGTGGTACTGAACTATCCTTTCGTTTACAGGTGGCTCTAGTTATACAAATGTGAAAGAATGGGATTTACTCCAGTACGTCTCATGTGGCCTATCTCTTTCTATCTCCACCCCTACAAAATTCCCTGTACTAAAACATTGAACTCAAGGCGGCATTTTATACAGCTAAATATTGGCTCGGGATGCTTTGACGGGAAATTGAGATGTGAAGCGGCGATACTACAACATGGTGATGTTGGACAAACCATTTACCAGTTCTGGTTGGGTAAAATGGTATTATGAAAAAAAAAAGAGTTGGCTGAATAATTTGAGACTTTTACTTGCACCAAAGGAATTAAGGATCTCACTAAATGAGATATAAAAGAAATTCTGACCTCGATGAAAGTTTTAAGATTCTGTAAATATTGTTATCATTCAACGTTCCCACTTGTAGTTTTATAATTCCACTCCTTTTGTTATGGTGGGCAGTTTTTTTTTTTTTTGGGGTTTTCTAAGATCTTTTAGTCATGACCTGTTTTGTTCTTTTCCGTGTGTGTGTGGTATAACACCCCTTTTTGATTTAATTAGGAGATTAAGGGCTTGTTTGCCATCACCTGAAACCTAGGTTTAGTTTTAAAACCTATGTTTTGACCCAAAACCTAGGCTTTATTTAAGTATAAAATTTTTTCTGAAAAGCTATTTTACAAAACTTCAGTTTGAAACCTAGGTTTTGAAACCTAGGTATTTTTTCTTTCCTACTTTTTCCTTTTTGCTTTTTCCTCTATCCTACTTTTTTCCTTCTTTCTCTTTCATCTTTCCTACTTTTTCTTTCTTTCTTTCCTCTTTCCTATTTTTTCTTTCTTTTTCTTTTTTCCTATTCACTTTTTTGCCTTTAAATCCGTAAAAGCTAATAACTTCTCAAACATAACTCACTTTTCAAAATCTAGGTTTTGTCTCGGAATCTGTAAAAGCTATTTTTAAAATAGCTTTCAAGCAAGCCCTAAAATTCCATGTATCTTAATAATCATTGTGATGTTTTCTTTTTCATCAGAATCAGTAGTCTAGATCATTGGACAAGGTTTGATTCAAACATCCTTTCTCTTTATCATTGTCACTTTCCTCAGCATGTGAGATTTGCATTATTGGGTCAAGGTACAATTTTTGTTTTGGAAGTTTATCAAATGAACAATGTTTTCCTGTAAGTGTTTGGAAGAGTAAAAAATGTAGAGCATTCTGACCGTTAAGTTTGATTATTTCTTGTAACGCTCAGTTTTCCATCTCATCAGCATCTCAACATTGCACTATGTTAGAATACACAAATACCCTTTAATAGTCTCTCTTTCCAACACACCGGCTCGTCCCCTCCGTGAACCCAGCTCCTTCAACTCTGGCGGCACCGTTTTCTCCACCGATGCTCTGCAAGCACCTCTTCCTCCCTTGCCTAAACCATGTACTTCGTTCTCTTCCCAGTTATCACCACCAACATCAGCATGTTCGAATGGAGCACCACCTTCGGCTTGTTCAAATTTAATAGTCTCTCTTTCCACCACCTTCGCCTTCTTCAAACGTAGCACCACCACCCTTCGCCTTCTTCAAACGTAGCACCACCACCTACACTATGGCATCAACTCCTTCCACAACCCAAATCTCCCTTACTGGGCACCATTAGCAACAGACCCAGATCTCTGCCCCCAACGTCTTGATGCGACCCCAAATCTCCTCTAGCTGTGGTAGAAGAAGGGAGTGTTGTTAGCGAGAGGGAGGGGGGAAGAGGTTTTTTTTTTCATGATTTTTTTAGTGAAAGATGATATCATTATTCAAAAGGATAGAAGTACAATGAGGTTACATAAGGGAAAAGGTAGGAAATAATACATGGCAGACAAGAGATTAGCTTAAGAAAGTGAAGCTAAGAAGTTTATGGGCATTCTTAATATGTTTACTGAGCCCAAGAACCTCATTAACCAAGCGGTGAGCTTGAGTTTTTTTGTTACAAAACAGATAATGATTTCTAGCCACCCATGATTTCCAACACATGATTTCGAAGGTAATATACCAGTCTGGGTTAATATCTACTGTTTGGAGATTCTTGATTAACCATTCATTGAAGGGGCAATGTAAGAACAGGGAAGCGTTGTGAACTGGTAAGACAAGCTTCCAACATACAGATGCAAGATCGTATTGCCGCAGCACATGATCAATATCCTCGGTATCTTTTATGCATATACCACATCAAGGATTGTAAGCCATATGTCATCTTACTCTCTCACGGTTAGTGAGTAACTTATTCTTCAGGACAAGCCATAGGAAATATCCAATTCTTTACACTCCCGCCCCCCTCCATGCTAAGCCCCACTTAGAATCCTCATTATCCCAAAGGTCGCTCATGATTAGGTTATACACTGAACTAACCATAAACTTCCCTATATTTGTAGGGTGCCATGTGCAAGAGGATGACAGATCATTAGCCAAGGGTTTTTTTTCTCTCATGATTTTTGTCCTCCCACATGCATAACCCTTGTCGTGTTACTTGCCACCTCAACATATTTTAGTCCGGATTCAAGTTAGTCAAACTTTTAAAAGAATGAAAATATTCTTACGTTTTTAAATTTTTAGGTTGATATTGCTCCTTCAAAAACTTTCGAAACGATATTGCTCCATTACAAAAACTTCCGAGGCAAAGATAAACCTTAACCTTTGCAATATTTAAAAGAATTTGGGATATAGATCATTTTTGTTAAATAACTTAAAATTGGACTGGTTATTATATTGAGTTAAGGACTGTGTAATTTAAAGTTCAATCTAATGATGGCATGTTTGTTTAAGAAGAATTTGGAAATTTTTAATTCTCTTTATGGATTAAAATGATTGTATTTATTGGTCAGATGTAGATTCTTTAAAATCATCATCATTCAACATCTATATACTATTTTATATCGCAAATACAACGTCTTCAAATTTTAAACTTTTAAAGATCTAACTCATGATAAAAATAGTGATAATTATTGAAAACCATGGGGAGATTTTTTTTTTATTCAAAGGGGTTGGTACTAACGGCCTAAGGTTACAATGGCGGGATCGAACCCGTGACCTTCAACTTTAACTTTTTTCCCTAAGCAAATTATCTTCCATCCATCATATCCATAATACGATCTTTAACTAATTCATCAAATAAAAGATAACCTAACTTATTAAATTTATTTTAAATGATTTTTTTATTTACCGTATTAATTGAGATTTTAGGAGAACAAAAATATAACGAATTGTATTTAAACATTAATTATGTTGATAAAATTGCTATAACGAATTTATATATGAACCAATGAATTTTCTTGAAATAACATACATTATGGATTGTGTTATAAAATTATATATAAATGTGGATGTCTATAAAACTATTTGGATTTCACTTAGGATTACCTTCCTCTAAATACCCAAACTCTATAATCTCTTCCAACTCTTGAATTTCCACATCTTCCACTCCATAACCCCTCTCTCTCATGAATGGTTTTTAGAAACCTTTCTTTTATAGCTCAAATGTTATATATTGTACACTTACAAAAATTCATTTTGTGTAACTTATGGTTGAGGATGTATGCCTATAAATAGAGGTTCTGTAATACCATTGGATGGTCACATATGAATAAGAATCACTCTCTCATTCCTTCCCAATTCTCTCTTGTCTTACTCATCTCTCTCTAGTTTTCTTTATTTTATAACACGTTATTAGCACGATACTCTACCGGATGAATTCTTTTCATCTTGTTGATCCTTGTATATTTTTGTGCGTTGCATAATGATATCTAGATTATATGGTATGTAAGGTTTTTTTATTAGAATTACTTTAACAATTTTCTCTATTTTCTTTTATTACATCTTTAATTTATATACTCATAATCAATATGAGATACTTTGATGAGCCACTATATGAAATTAAAGGATTTTTGTATCATTTGTTTTAAACATCATATTCTATGGTTAGGATTGGAGATTATTTTTATTATTCTATCTTATTTCAGTCTTCTTTACAAGTTTTTTTTATATTATAGATGTTATTTTAGTTTTGGCCTGAAGCCATATTGCTCTCTAATTTCATAACTTGAAAGTATATGACCGGAAGTCATATTGTTTTGATTATATGGCCAAAAGTTATATTCTCTCTTGAGATTAGATAACGAGAAGTTATATCATATGATCAAAAACTATATCTTTTTCTATCTGACAATATAGCTTGAAGCTATATTCATATAATTCCTTATTATATGGCTAGAAGCCATATACTTTTTTTAAATGACCAGAAGCCACATAATTCATTTATCCGGAAGATAAATAGCTAAAAGTTATATAATTCTAGCTTCTCATCATAAGATTTTAATTTTTTGTTGTAATGTTTTATTTTCTATTATTTTTTTGTCTTTACGAATTTTATATAATAATCATTCATATTATTATATTTCCATTATTATATTTTCTGTTATTTTCTATTTTATTTTATAATTCATTGTTATTTATCTACTATTTTATAATTTAGATTTTCCATTATATCTTACTTATAGTTGTTAAATCTTATTATTCAATTATTATTATACTCATAAGTCACAACACTATAGCTAATATCTATATATATATATATATATATATTTATCATTCTATTATTATTATATTGTTAACTTCATTTATGTTATTTTCTATTATTGTTGGCATTATTTATTATTTTGTATCTTTCTATAACTTATATTTATTTATACATATTTGATATTTATTTATATTGCTCCATCTATACTTATTTATTTCAATTTATTTATTTCTTTGTTTATATTTACTTATATTATCGATACATTCTCTCTCTATGTACAATTTATATTCTTCCTTTATATATATATATATTATTGTATTATGATATATAATTATACAATGCATTTATATTATTGTTTATATTCTATTATAAATTTAAATTTATTTCATTGTAGTATTATTTTAATTAAATGACCAACAACCAAAATACTTTTATAATTGTGATAAATAATCAAAGACACATAACTATTATAATGGTTCTTTTACAAAAAATACTATGGGTGGTAGGAAATTGCATGAATAAAAAATTAAATTATTATAAATATCAAAGCCCTAAAGGCTAAATTTTCAAACATCAAAGTTGGTAAAGACTTTTGCTTTGGACCAACAGACTAATGTTTAAAAGAATTGATGATGTACTATTGAAAGAAAGAAAATATGTGAGATGATAACGGTCATGATCATGTTATATTTGATTGATTGACAATTGAAAGTTGAGTACTATCATACTTGTTGAATTAAAAATATCTTTAATTGCATCAAAAGTATGAGAAAATGTTACAATATGACCATAAGTCATATAAAAAGAAAATGTGTCAATTTAATTAAAGAATGGCTAAATTGGTTATAAAACCATAAATAACCATGAGAAAATGCAGTGGTTATTATTGAAGAGGAGAAACTCTCACTTTGATATGTTATTGAGATAAAACTGAGTACAATTGATAAATCCATATTTTGTATGAAGAAATTTCACTTAATATTGACCTCTTGGTATGATATTTGAGCTTAAATGAGTCAATTAGAGGATATTTGTGTTAATAAGACATTAAAGGAATTAATGCTAGATTTGAGATATTTTATCATTTCTTGAATCACTCCTTGAATTTTCTAAAATGCCTATTATTTTAAATGCACAAGATTATATCATGTTTGTGTTAATATGTAGGACATTGGGGAGTTAATGCTGAGGGATCCATGGAATGTATTAAAGTTGTACAAATGGAAAAGGAAAGAAAAGAGAACATTAGCGTAGAAAGAAAGAGGAAACAGATAAAACAGATTTTGAGGGTGAAAGACAAGTTGTAAGGCCAAGAAACAAAGCTTGTAGTAGCAAAGATTGAACAAAGATCATATATCATGAAGCTAAGGAGGACTTGATGCTCTCTGTGACATATGCTTAGCCAATAAACATCTTGGCTGAAGCCAACGAAGACCTGATGCTCTCTGTGCCACATGCTTCAGCCAACAAGTTTCTTGTCTGAAGCTAATGAAGTCTGACATCCGTACAGCTGCAGTAAACCCCTATATTTACTTGCACTTGCCACAGGATAAATTTGGAAGATAGCTGCTGAAAAAAAGGGAAGCAAAACGCTGTGCATTAGGCTCATGCAACGGAAATTTTAACTGACAAGCGCCAAGGAAAAAATAGGGAAACAACTTATTTAGTTGGGAACCAACTAACAGGAACAGAATTAGTTAAGAACAAATGAAGGGGATAGCTGGAGAACGGACAGAAGCTCTCATTTCAGCTGCAGGTATCATGTGTTGGACCAGGGGATAATCTAAACTCCCAAGGCAACATGTTTTGGATCGAGAGGTAATCTATTGCTTCAGGACAACAACCACGAAGGAAGATCTTCCCACCATCTGATTTTGATGAGATCTCATCACTCCATTTTGGTCATCGCTCCAGACTCTGATCAGGGGGACTCGCTAATCTCTTCCAGAACCTGTGCTCCCTTTCATCCTATTAGCAATCTGGTTTTCATTTTTCATTAGCTTCGAGTTGACCTTCAAAACCTCCACCTGCTCTGTCCTCTACAAACCACCGATCCATCTCACATTACTTCCCTAACCAGCGTGGCTTCGGTGACACACACAGCTCCGTCTGACTCCAGTTCACCTTGCTTTATCGCCACAACCAGCAGATAGTTTCCGCCTCACTCCACCTCACCTAGGGCAACTCAGTTTCTCCTTTCCCATTCACACATCCTTTCCAATCCATCGACCACACACGACGCAACACTACCTCCACACACAGCCGCCACCTATTGTTGTTCCAGACCTCACCTTACGTCCTCGGTCTGTTCGCTATCTCTACCATTCTGAACGCCACCAAACCACACACGCATCTTGATTTGTCTAGATCTGATCCAAGCAACAGAAGTTCATGATCTTGAACACTTGACCAGCACTGGAGTCCATCCGGATGTTGCTTGAACTCCAGTAAGTTGCTGCTGCAATGGAGACCGACATGTCTTCCTGTGAGCCACGACTATACCGGAGCTTGTTGATAGGGAATTCATCATTTTCACTGAGTTGTTCTACTTGATTTTAATTCTTGAATGAATGATGTGTTAGGCAGATTTAAGCATTGTTCCTTCAAATCAATATGCTCAGATTATGATTGGATTCATCAATACTAGTTATAGAGATTATCTTCCTGTTTAAGATTAGCTTCATTCAGACTATTGTAGTTGATTGACTATTGTTTCTGGTTGTAATGAATAAATTTGGAGCAATATTGATCAATACTGCTTTTGGAAGTAGCTGATGACTGCACCTTTTAAATTCACTCATGTCTGACTTGGTTGTGGCAACAGATTGTGTTTGGGGTGAATGTATAGTAATGCAAAGTGATGAGGGTGAAGTCATGAACTCCCGTGAAGCTGTTTAAATACTGGTTCAAATCCTTGTTTTACCTTTACTGCATTTCACAATAGGTGATAAGGAAAACCACACAAATAATAGTTTAGAGAATGATTTTTTTCTGACTTAGAATATAGTGACAGAACAACTCCTCTAATTTTGTGAATTAATTTGCCAATTAATTACTTAGGGACAACTTAAACTCCTTAGAGATCGACCTTGAGGTTGTGACACTAATTGCATAATTTTGAGAATTAAATTTGACCTTTAAGCGACTAGAGATCAGGAGTACAAGGATCAATCAAAGAGCATAATATCAGCTAATACAATTAATAACATTAATGAGGATTATTCTGTCCTAATCCTAGGCATGATTCTAAGAAGTAAATCCTGATTCAAATTTGATTTCTTTCCAACACTCCCCCTCAAGCTGGAGAATATATGTCTATCATTCCCAGCTTGCTTCGAAGTTCTTCAAATTTGATTCAAGGGATAGGTTTCATCATGATGTCTACAACTTAGTCTTCTGATCGTACATAATTCAATTTGATGATGGCACCTTCAACTTTCTATTTGATGAAGTGCCTATCAATTTCCACATGTTTTGTTAAATCATGATATACTAGGTTCTTGGTCATCTCTATACTTGCCTTGTTGTCAAACCAGAGGTCCAGGGCCCTTTGTATGGAATTCTTAACTCATTTAGAAGTTTGATGAGCCAGATCCCTTCACATACCCCAAGGGACATGTCCCTTAATTCAACTTCAGCACTGCTTTTGGATACTACTGTCTACTTCTTGCTTTGCCAGGTGACGAGATTGCCCAAAACATAAGTGCAATAAACCTTTATCAATCTTTGGTTATCCACAGATCTAGCATGATTTCCATCAGTGTAGATCTCTATATTTTTGGTAATTCCCTTTTTAAAATAAATTCCTCTTCCAGGTTTAGTTTGAGGTAGCTTATGATCCTGTATATAGCAGTCATATGTTCTTCTTGAGGTTGGTACATGAACTAACTAACCACTCCGACTACATGGCTAATGTCTGGCCGGGTGTGAGTTAAGTATATCAGTTTGCCTACCAATCATCTATACCTCTCAGAATCTACAGGTACGCCTTCCGCTTTGACTTCAAGGTTGCATGATTCTTCCATTGGAGTCTCATTTGGTTTCACTCTGAGCATCCCTTTTTCTTGAAGTAAAGCAAGCGTATACTTCTATTGTGACACATTGATCCCTTTCCTGGTCTTTGTTACTTCAAGTAAGGAAGTACCTCATTTGTCCTAAATCCTTAACTTGAAATTCTTTTGCCAAGGCATTCTTAAGTTGGGTGATAGATGACTCATCATTCCCAGTTATGACTATATCATCTACATACACGATCAGAATAGTTATCTTTCCATCATCATGCTTGACAAATAGGGTATGATCTACCTGCCCTTGAGTATAGCCAAACTTCTTGACTGCTTTGGCAAACCTGTCAAACCATGCTCGTGGAGATTGCTTCAGGCCATATTGGGATTTGTGGAGTTTGTAGATAGAATTCTGTGGAGCTATTACTCTATCTGGGACCTCCATGTATACTTCCTCCTCTAAATCTCCATTCAGGAAAGTATTCTTTACATCCAACTGATGTAAAGACCAATCGAGGTTAGTAGCTATAGACAACAGGACCTTGATAGTGTTGAACTTCGCCACTGGTGCAAAGGTCTCCTAATAATCAATTCCTTATGTCTGGGTGTACCCTTTTGCAACTAGCCTCGCTTTATATTTATTTATGCTTCAATCTGGATTGAATTTTGGAGTGAAGATCCATCTGCATCCTACTAGTTTCTTCCTCCTAGGAAGTGTGGTGATCTCCCACGTTTTGTTCTCTTTTAAGGCCCTAAACTCTTGTTATGCTACTTGTTTCTAGTTAAGGTTAGCTATGGCTTGTTGGAATGTATCTAGTACTTTGATTTATGCACTATTCACAAAAAACTCTGCATTCTAACAGATAAATTTCCACATGAGACAAACCTCTAAATAGGATGCTGAGTACAAGATCTTACCCCCTTCCTGAGTGCAATAGGCCAGTCCGATTCCTTAGAATTTGACGCTGGGTTAGAGTTATGGTGTTGCCTTGGAATGTTCGGGACTCTATTGTCACTTTCTTACTCCTGCTCCTACGATGTCATCTCATCGGGACTAGGTTTTCCAGCTACCCTAGTGTCAATCTCAACTTTGGTTTCCACAGTTCGGATTGTGTTTGGAGAAACCGATTCCACAGTTTGGGTTGTGTTTGGAGAAGCTGGGATTGCAAGTTCAGGTTGGTTTGTTGGTATGGGTATATCTGGGATTTCAGGTTTTGTGGGATTTTTGGGTTGGTTTGTTGGTATGGGTATGTCTGGGATAGGCTGGTTTGGGATTTCAGAATCTATGGGAGGTTTAGGCCCCAAATTAGCCATTACACAACATTGTTCTCCCTGAATGGGGAATTTGGGGTAATATGCACCATCCTAAAAAAAACTATATCTTTAGATACTGTAAGTTTGTGAGTGGTAGGATAATAGCACTTGTAACCCTTTTGGGTAGAAGAGTATCCCAAAAAGATACATTAGTCAGGCCTAGCACTTAGTTTCCCCCCATTATAGTTATACATAAATACGACACATTCAAACACTTTCTGTGGAATAGCGGATATGAGAGGACAGTTTGGATATGTTTCAAGAAGACATTGAATGGGAGTGCTAAAGTTGAGGATCTTGGATGGCATCCGATTGATGAGGTAGGAATTAGTTAACACATCATCTCCCCAAAACACATTTGGTACATTTATTTCGATCATAATGGTTTGGATTACTTCCAACATATGCCTATTTTTCCTCTTAGCAACTCCATTTTCTTGAGATGTGTATACACAAGAGGCTTGATGATGAATTCCTTGCTGATCAAGAAACTCTCTGAAGGGTTGACTCAAGTATTCTTTGGCATTGTCACTCCTAAACACTTTAATGGAGGTGTGGAATTGGGTTTTGACAAAGGAATGAAATTTTTGAAAATCTGAAGTACTTTAGATTTTTCTCTCATCAAGTATACTCAAGTAGTCCGGGTACGATCATCAATGAATGTGACAAACCACCTTTCTTGGTTAAGAGTTTTCATCTTGGCATAACCCCATATATCGCTATAGATTAAGGTAAAAGGTACTGTAAGTTTTTAGTTCTATTTGGGATAAGAAGATCGGATTTGTTTGGCCAATTGAAGGTTTCACAATGGAAAGGAGTAGAATCTTTAATGAATAAATGATGGTTGTGACTTAGTTTTCTGCGTCTTTCTTGTATCAGCCGCTAGCTCTTCCTCTCGTAGATCACGTTCCTATCTCACTAATGCCGCCGAAAATCTCTTGGATCTTGTTAGCGTTGAATCTCTGTATCTCTTCCAGCTTCTCGTGCCGCAAAATTCGCTTTCTGTTGCAACCGTTCTTTTTCTTTCAGCGCCGTTAGGTCTCTCAGCTCTTCAATCTCCCATTTCCCTCAGCTGGATGCTAAACATTGCCGTCTCCACTCAATCCAATTGGTCAGCTGCTCTCCTCAGCAAGAACAATTCCCCTCAGCTCAAAACGATGACGTTGTGGATGCAATGATAAACTTATGCACTGATGATAGTGATAATAATCATAGTGACAATAATAATACTCAACCTACAGCCAAAGACCAAACTTCTTTTTACCATTTTTTCTATTATAATTGAAATAAAATCCCAAATCATATGATAGTTCCAAATTGCATCATAATCATTCATAAACCATTTAATTTCACATTAATAACTCCCCAAATGCATTAAAATATATCTCAAATTATATGAAAAATGGGGAGTTATCAATGTGGAAACACATGCTTCATGTAATTAAAACTAGGGTGGCCTAACCTCGTGTGCCATAAGCGTAGATCTTTATTATCATAGTTGGAGCAATCAATGCCTTCCTTGCTCTATTCTTCTCAGTGCCTAAGTTTTCAAGATAATAGAGTCCATCCCATTCCTTAACAGTAATTCCAATTCTCATCCCCGATGTCAAATCCTGAAATACACAACTTTTCGAGCTAAACATCACCCAACAATCATGGTTGGTAGTAAGCTTGCTTACGGAAATCAAATTGCATGTGAGGCAGTCACAAACAATAAATTGTAAATCTCAAGATGTTTAGATAATACTATAGTCCCAATTCCTTCAACCTTTATTTATAATCCATTAGCCACTTTTGCTCTGAGATTCTCATGGCAATACTTGATTTTGTTAAATAAAGACTTGTTACAAGACATATGATCTGTTGCTCCAGAATCTACTATCCAGGTGCTTGTACTGGTCACCATTGCATTAAGAGCTATAATAGAGTTACCTGACTGCACCAAATTCACTTTAGAGTTGAAAGAGTATATATTAGTTTGAGTTTCAAGACTTGTACCACTCACTAAGTCCATAGGAGTTAAGCCCATGTTGGTTGAATGCCTTGGAACAGATCTGAAAAATGGAGGGAAGTCAACTGAGTTCATTTTCTGGACAGCTGTCGACGCGTGACTTCTACGTGCATCCCAGATTAATGTCGGACTTCGGGGACTGGCCGATCGATGTTGTCTGCGGCGGTTGGTAGGGCACTTGCCTTCAACGAAGCTACGAGCAGTGACTAGTGGTGGCGCATGGCATCCACGCGTGGCTCAGATCGACGTCGCCTTCAGGGGACTCGCTGTTGGAAATTGTGCCATAGGGCCAATCATTGTACTTCACACATTATTTATTTTAATGAATTTTCTCCATTTAATTATCATATGTTTCGCATGTTTATTATGGTAATTGTATCCATGGGCAAATTATGAATATTGTCCTAAATGTCCCTGGTCGGTTATTTGTGTGGGAACAAAGTTAAAGTAAGGCCAGTATGCTTTGACTAGGTATGGAGATACGAGTCAAAGTCATATGCACTTGTGAGAGTACAAGGTGATGGACCGACCCGTTATGAGAAAGCTACATGGATTAAATCATTAGCTTATCTCATATGTAATCACGTCACAATGCCCTTTGACCTGAGATCATCATGGATTCCTATATGAGAGTCGCTAAGTTTTGAATTAGTCAAAAGTCACCTTTGACTGGGTGATGATAAAGGCTATGATCGGGTTTAGGGGTTTTCATATGGAGGAATATGAGTGATCAAGATGGGATTTGTCCCTCACATTAGTTGAGAGATATTACTAGGCCCCTCGATGAGTGAGTCTAAGAAATGTATGGCCATACTGTAACGAAAAGGGGTTTTCGTTTCTTTGGTCAGACTACTCAGGGATCAAGAAAGCAATGGTCAGGAATAGGAGGATGACGTCATCCATGCCTCATCCTTGACCGAGATATCGCGTGACAAAAGGGACGTGATGTGGTTGCATAAAAGGTTGCGTCGTGTTAACGATTCCCGTATGATTTGGGTTGTCGTAATGTCTTGCTAGAGACCGCTTGCGACTTGTGGGCTTATGGTGAGACTAGCCCACTGCCAACTTTATATGGGCCTACAGGGTCGCACGCAAGAACAGCCCAACATGAGCTTTATTTCTAGGGTTTATTCGAATTGTAAATATATGTATATGTGTTGAAATTCGAAATTGCACAAATATTATGTAAATAATATTGTGTGTGTTATTTTAATATTTAATTTATTTGATAAATTAAATAACTAACATTAATTTAATTTATAAATATAAATTAAATACGTTGGCTCATTATTTGGATTGATTAAATGGATATGATTTGATCAAATCAATTTAATCCAAATTAAGATTGCAAAATTTGAATTTCACATTTTGAATTTCAAATTTCAAGATTAGATCTTGAATATCTTTTGAAATTCAAATTTCAAGATTAGTTCTTGAATATCATTTCAAATTTCGAACTTCAAGATTTGATCTTAAATATCTTTTGAAATTCAAATTTCAAGATTAGATCTTGAATATCATTTCAAATTTCGAATTTCAAGATTAATCAAGATTGGATCTTGAATATCTTTTGAAATTCAAATTTCAAGATTAGATCTTGAATATCTTTTGAAATTCAAATTTCAAGATTGGATCTTGAATATCATTTGATAGATCTGTATTTGGGATTAGAAAATTTTAAATTCCACTGCATGTACATTCTAAAATCCCAACAGTGGTATCAGAGCCAGGTCAATTGTGCGTTTAGATTGAGTTTGTGTGATTAGCATGAGATGTATGCTTTCTTGAATTCATGTGCGTTATGGCTAAGAATATGATATATAGAAGATATATGGATTCTCGTATTCTTAAAGCATGTATGTTTGTAAGCATGTTTGAATGGTGTATGTGATACATAACATATGCATTTTAATTCTGTATATGATACATGATGTATGTGTTTTCGAATATGTTCGTATGAAGGGATATATGTTCGTATACATTTGATGTATACACAAGTATGGTTTTGTTCTCATGAATAAGTTTATGCGTTCATACGGTTATGGATTCGTATATGATGCGAATCTAGAATATATATGATGTATTGTTTTGCTCGACCCCGTATGCGTAGCGCGATATAATCTGAACACAATAAGAATCATTTGTATTGTATAAATTATTGCTTATTGTGATTTGATCTTGAATGATTGAATGGGTGTGGTGAAACAACATGGCTTTAGTTTTACAAGTGTTGTAAAATTTAAATACGGCCTGTGTGTCATGCCTTCCTCTAAAGATTCTTGATGTACATTCTTCTCTCATCTCACTCCCCTCATATGTTCAAACGAGGTTTCTTTCAATGTAATCTTTTAATTTTTTCTAGAATTCCTCTCATTGGCTTGGGAGGATTGAGGTTAGGACAGCCATGTTGTCTCACGTTTATTATATGCTTTTGATTAGATCATTGCATAATAGTTTACAATCATTAAATATGGTATTGTATGAGTGCAATAACAACCCATATTATATTCATAAAATTAATTGGTTGAACCCTCCAAATGAATCTTAAGTCATAATGCCGTCAATTAATGAATAACTGTCAAAACCTCGATCGCTTAGTTGTAGGTTCCACCAAAGTGGATGCATTTGAGTTATCTTGGGAAGACAAATGTGAGTAAGGGTGCTACTTACACAATTCATTATTGTCTTGACTTAATTGAGATTATCAAAACAGTTTTAGATCTCAAGGCATTAAATGGGATTAAACATGCTAGGCCATATGATGTTTGAATCCCATAAAATCTAAGAGTTACATATGATGTAATTGGTAATAGGTTATCTACCTAAATAACTTAAATTTAAGGTCTTGCCAAAGCGGAGTTAAATTTAAGTGAAATATGGATCTTAGCCCACTAATCATATTGAGGATTATTGATTTAGTAGGAGATTAATAATCTACTTTGCATACTTTGAAATTGTAGAATCATGTCCATTAGTAATACTGCTACACTATCACTGCGGGGCTATCTTATTTATGTTATAGACATTCATTTTTCTACTTCCTCTACATTGGTATTAGATACTGCATGTGGTTGACACATCTGTACGCATGTACAAGGTCTCAAGGATAGTAGAAAATTGAAGAAACAGGATGTGGATCTACGCATTGGAAATAGAACAAGAGTTGCTGCTTTAACCATAAGCACTTATGAATTAGTTTTGCCTAGTGTGACATCCTAATAATGGAAATAAAGGATTAAATCAAACGATTTAAATCCAACCTACCCATGACATTATCGTCTAGGCCATATAAATGAGAAACCCATTTATAAACTCCATTAAGATAGATTTCTTAGCTCATTTAATTTCAATCAATTGACACATGTGAATCTTGTTTATTGGGAAAGATGACTAAGGCACCTTTTACTAGGCATAGTAAGAGGGTCACTTATTTATAGGGCCTCATACATACAGATGTATGTAGACCACTAAATACACATGCTAGAGGAGGTTACATATACTTCATTACTTTTATCGATGATTTCAGTAGATATAGTTACGTTTATCTAATGAAACAAAAGTCTGAATCTTTTGAAATGTTCAAAATATTCTAGAATGAAGTGAAAAACCAACTTGGTAAGATAATTAAAACCCTTCTATTAGATCGAGAAGGTAAATATTTGAACTAAGAGTTCATTGACCGTCTTAGGAGTTGTGGAATAATTCACAACTCACTCTTCCAGGAACGCCACAATAGAATGGGGTTTTTGAAAGGAGGAGTCAAACTCTATTAGATATGGTTCGATCTATTATGAGTCAGACATACACCTTTCTTTTGGGGCCATGCACTGGAAACAGCTGCGTTCACACTGAATCGTGTTCCATCTAAAGGCAGCTGAAAAGACACCATATCAGATATGGACTGGGAGGAAACTTAACTTATCTTTTCTCAAGATTTGTGGATGTGAGGTCTATGTTAAACAGTAGGCCTCCGATAAATTATCAAACATATCCTCCAAATGCCTTTTTGTGGGGTATCCCAAGGAAACAAAGGGATACTATGTCTATAACCCCACCGAACACAAAATGTTTGTTGTTCGAAACGGTGTCTTTCTAAAAAGACAGTTCATCTCTAAAAGAACCAGTGGGAGCAAATTGCATCTCGAAGAAGTTCGAGAATCTCAAGATACTACAGAACCACGGATAGAAGACAGAGAAGACTCACAAGATGTTGTTGAGCCTCCTCAAGTAACACAAGGCCTATGGAGGTCTGATAGATCATGACAACCACCTCAGAGATATGGATTTCTGGTTACTGGGAGTCATGATGTGTTGCTCATTGAATACAATGAGCCAACCACCTATCGAGGGGCCATAGTAGGACCAAACTCTGACAAGTGGCTAGATGCCATGAAGTCTGAAATGTAATCCATGTATGATAATCAGGTATGGACCTTGATTGACCCACTTGAAGGTGTAAAAACCATTGGATGCAAATGGGTTTTTAAAGTGAAAACAGACATGGATGACAAAGTCAGTGTTTTCAAGGAAAGACTGGTTGCAAAAGGATTCACATAAACTCATAGTGTTGACTATGATGAAACCTTTTCCCCAGTAGTGATGGCCAAGTCAATCAGAATCCTTCTTGCCATTGCAGCATATTATGACTATGAAATATGGCATATGGACATCAAGACAACTTTCCTTAATGGAAAGCTACTTGAGGATGTGTATATGACATACCCTGAAGGTTTTGTGCGTCCAGAGGACTCTGGTAAGGTATGCAAGCTTCAACGATTCATTTATGGATTGAAGCAGGCATCACGGAGTTGGAATCATCGTTTTAATGAAGTTGTCAAAGAGTTTGGCTTCATTCAAAACATGGATGAACCTTGTGTTTACAAGAAGGTCAGTGGGAGCATAGTAGTATTCCTGGTGCTTTATGTTGATGACATCCTACTCATTAGAAATGACATTCCTACCTTGCAGAGTGTCAAGTCTTGGTTAGGAAAGTCCTTTTCAATAAAAGCCTTAGGCAAAGCCACTTACATCCTAGGGATTAGGATCTATAGAGATAGATCCAAGAGGCTTATAAGCTTAAGTCAGAGTACATATATAGACAAAATACTGCATAGGTTTAGTATGCAGGATTCGAAGAGAGGGTACATACCCATGTCTCATGGTATCCTTCTCTTAAAGGATATGTGTCCAAAAATACCGGATCAGAGGGATCGCATGAATAAGATTCCATATGCCTCAGCTATTGGATCCATTATGTATGCCATGTTATGTACTTGACCGGACGTCTCATTCGCCTTGAGTATAACTAGCAGATACCAGCAAGATCCCGATGAGGGTCATTAGACTGCTGTCAAGAATATCCTTAAGTACTTGAGAAGGACTAAGGATATGTTCTGGGTGTATGGTGGTTTGGATTATAAGCTCTGTGTCACTGGTTACACAGATACGAGTTTCCAAACTAACCAAGATGACTCTAGATCACCGTCAGGATTCGTGTTCCTGTTTAATGGTAGCGCAGTTAGCTGAAAGAGCTCTAACCAGAGTATAGAAGCTGATTCTGAAATTGAAGCCAAGTATATAGCACCATCGGATGCAGCTAAAGAAGCCATTTGGATAAGATAGTTCATTACTGAACTAGGGGTGGTCCCCACCATCTCAAATCCAAGGGATTAGTTCTGTGATAATAATGGTGCTATTGCACAGGCAAGCATATACTCAGGCTATTTCACCTTATCATAGTAATTAATAATAGAGGTGATATAAAAATATACAAAGTATCTGGAGAAGACAATATTGCTGATCCTCTTAACAAACTGCTTGCACAAACGAAACATGAAGGTCATGTTAGGACAATGGAAATTAGGCAAATCAGTGATTGTACCTAGTGCAAGTGGTAGAATGTTGGAAATTGTGCCCTAGGGCCAATCATTGTACTTCACACATTATTTATTTTAATGAAATTTCTCCATTTAATTATCATATGTTTCACATGTTTATTATGGTAATTGTATTCATGGGCAAATTATGAATATTGTCCTAAATGTCCCTGGTCGGTTATTTGTGTGGGAATAAAGATAAAGTAAGACTAGTATGAATTTGATAAGAAATGGAGATACGAGTCAAAGTCATAGGCACTTGTGAGAGTACAAGGTGATGGACCGACCCGCTATGAGAAAGCTGCATGGATTAAATCATTAGCTTATCTCATATGTAATCACATCACAATGCCCTTTGACCTGAGATCATCATGGATTCCTACATGAGAGTCGCAAGTTTTGACTTAGTCAAAAGTCACATTTGATCGGGTGATGATAAAGGCTATGATCGGGCTTAGGGGTTTTCATGTGGAGGAATATGAGTGATCAAGATGAGATTTGTCCCTCACATTAGTTGAGAGGTATTACTGGGCCCCTCGATGAGTGAGTCTGAGAAATGTATGGCCATACTGTAACGAAAAGGGGTTTTCATTTCTTTGATCAAACTACTCAGGGATGGAGAAAGTAATGGTCAGGAATAGAAGGATGATGTCATCCATGCCTCATCATTGACCGAGATATCACGTGACAAAAGGGACGTGATATGGTTGCATAAAAGGTTACGTCGTGTTAACGATCCCCGTATGATTTGGGTAGTCGTAATGTCTTGCTAGAGACCGCTTGCGACTTGTGGGCTTATGGTGAGCTTCGCCCACTGCCAACATTATATGGGCCTACAGGGTCGCACGCAAGAACAGCCCAACATGAGCTTTATTTCTAGGGTTTATTCGAATTTTAAATATATGTATATATATGTTGAAATTCGAAATTGCACAAATATTATGTAAATAATATTGTGTGTGTTATTTTAATATTTAATTTATTTGATAAATTAAATAACTAACATTAATTTAATTTATAAAGATAAATTAAATAAGTTGGCTCATTATTTGGATTAATTAAATGGATATTATTTGATCAGATCAATTTAATCCAAATTAAGTTTGCAAAATTCGAATTTCACATTTTGAATTTCAAATTTCGAATTTCAAGATTAGATCTTGAATATCTTTTGAAATTCGAATTTCAAAATTAATCAAGATTGGATCTTAAATATCTTTTGAAATTCAAATTTCAAGATTAGATCTTGAATATTATTTCAAATTTCGAATTTCAAGATTAATCAAGATTGGATCTTGAATATCTTTTGAAATTCAAATTTGAAGATTAGATCTTGAATATCTTTTGAAATTCAAATTTCAAGATTGGATCTTGAATATCATTTCAAATTCGAATGATTAATCTTAAATATCTTTTTGAGATTCAAATTCGGGTTTTTCAAGATTAATAAAAGATTAGTCTTGGATTATGATGCACTCCATGAGCTCTATAAACATGAGTACTCGTGAACAGAATATGTATCCCATTCTGAATTTGAATTCGCTCTTGAGCCACAAAACCCTAGAAGTGAGAGAGTGAAACGAAGAGGCGCTAGCACACTGCGATTGTTGGAACTGTTCGCCTGGATCAGAGAAACGTCGGCTCCTCGTGATCGAAATTAAGAACGCAAAAGGTTGTGGAACCTGAAGAGATCCAATCGCAAGAAACGCTTCGGATTCAAAACGCAAAAGGTACGCCTTCATCTCCTCGATCTAAACGCCTTTGATAGATCTGTATTTGGGATTAGAAAATTTTAAATTCCACTGCATGTACGTTCAAAAATCTCAACACTCGCCAATCGACGACTTTTGGGGCTGATGGTGCCGATAGTGTCGCAACCGACCTACCGTTTGGGAGATCCTCTCTCTCTCACCCGCTCACTGTCGCGCTTTCTTAGCTCATGGACGCTCCTCACAAGTTCTCAGCTCGCAGACACTCCTCAGATGAAGACTCAGGGAGATCCTCGGTCTCTCTCACAGGCTTTGATACCATATTGAAGTGGAGAAATTCTCACTTTGATGTGTTATTGAGATAAAACTAAGTACAATTTATAGGAGTATAAGGATCAATCAAAGAACATAATATCAGCTAATGCAATCAATAGCATTAATGCGGATTATTCTGTCATAATCCTATGCATGATTTTAGGAAGTAAATCCTAATTCAAATTTGATTTATTTCCAACAGTTATAAATCTGAATGGTTGAAAGGCAATGTTAATGGTGGACTGTAATGGGTAATCAACGTAAGGAAAAGATTTACTTTGATGATAGTAAGGAGTGGAGTGGGATAATTGTAAACAGGTACATCTCTATATTACATCTATAAATATGTTTAGATGTTATAAAACATGAGTTTTTTTATGCTATTTAAATCTACCTTAAATGTTATTAGACATGAGTTTTTTTATGATATTCAAATTTGGTCATTTTGTGCTACCATATTAATTATTTTACTATGAAATTTTGATTTTCAATGAGAATTTTAAGAATATTGTATTGATAAAGATAACTATCAATTTCATTACTGATTTAATTTCACATAATGCACATTTGTCAGTTATAACTTGATGTGTACTAATTTTATTATTTGTTATATTCATATAATGTGATCAAAACATGTGGAAGAAGTCTACTTGGAACATAACTTTAATGTTATTATGACATTATAGCAAATGTGTTGCTATGAATTGATTTTGTAAAAAACAAAAAAAAATAAGAGTTGGTTAGGATGTGCGATTATTTAAGAAGGATAAAGGTACATTTTATCTAACCATCTAATTTGATGGTAGAAATTATATATATATTTATTATTGTAAGAATGAGCCTTAAATCAAGCATAATTATCATGTGAAAATATAATTTAGTAACAAATATTTTGTAAAATGTTTAACATTTCATACTCTAGATATGCATTAAAAGATACAAATTGAAATATATGATCAATAAGTAATGAAATTTATGTGGTGATGTAATAATATATGCTAGTTCATGAATAGGGATGGGAATAGGCTAGGCCAGGCTAGGTTTTGATTAAATAGGCCTGAGCCTGTAATGAAAACGTTGGGCCTGAGCCTGAATGTAGGCTTTTTTTAGGCTCAGGCCTGAGCCTTCGAAAGGCCTGGTAAGGCCTGAAGCCTTTTTAGAGGCCTACATATAATGTAGACCTCTAAAAAGGCCTCAAAGTAAGCGTTAAGCCTACTATTGTACACCTTTAAAATGCCTCAAGGTTGGCTTTAAGCCTACTATATTTATTGGATGTAAGTATTTAATATAAAAATTTGGATTTAAAAAATACAAAAAGTGTTATTTGCATCATATAAAAAAATT
>JANTPZ010139785.1:13566-25627 GCA_025593235.1 Vachellia pachyceras | reverse complement strand
GAATCCCTCAATGCACCCAAACAAGGCCACGAGAGTAAATATGATTCAAGAGCACGGACATCATCACTAGCGTATGGTGAAAGTATAAACAAAAACTAGTTTATCTCATTTTTTAACCGTTAGAATCCCTCAATGCACCCAAACAAGGCCACGAGAGTAAATATGATTCAAGAGCACGGACATCATCACTAGCGTATGGTGAAAGTATAAACAAAAACTAGTTTATCTCATTTTTTAACCGTTAGAATCCCTCAATGCACCCAAACAAGGCCACGAGAGTAAATATGATTCAAGAGCACGGACATCATCACTAGCGTATGGTGAAAGTATAAACAAAAACTAGTTTATCTCATTTTTTAACCGTTAGAATCCCTCAATGCACCCAAACAAGGCCACGAGAGTAAATATGATTCAAGAGCACGGACATCATCACTAGCGTATGGTGAAAGTATAAACAAAAACTAGTTTATCTCATTTTTTAACCGTTAGAATCCCTCAATGCACCCAAACAAGGCCACGAGAGTAAATATGATTCAAGAGCACGGACATCATCACTAGCGTATGGTGAAAGTATAAACAAAAACTAGTTTATCTCATTTTTTAACCGTTAGAATCCCTCAATGCACCCAAACAAGGCCACGAGAGTAAATATGATTCAAGAGCACGGACATCATCACTAGCGTATGGTGAAAGTATAAACAAAAACTACCTGATCTTCCGGCTTCCCCTTGATGGGAAACTTTATTGCAAGTGTTGCTGGCTGTCATAGAGACAATGCCTTCACCAGATTTTGCATCATTATCACGTGATGGGGCGGAGAAGATGATATTTTGTAGGGCAGGTTCACCAAAGCAGCCATTGCCAGTTTCTTCATATTTTTTACATCTTCCAAGAGCACGCTGAAGAAAAGACTGGGCACCTTGCTTTGACAACTTGTGGACGGCACTTTTAGAATTTTTGCTTCCACGACATGCCTGTTCAAATTTCATAAGATGGAAAGTTTGTGGTCATGGAATGCCTCAAGTCACCCAGTAAATAATATTAATACTACTAAAGCCTTCAAGTTGCGAAGTAGACCAATACAGCAAAAGATTTATTGTCCAGTACAATTATCCATAGAAAGTTAGTTAATTCAGAGTAATCTATTCATCATTCATCAGTAAGCACATGTACCCAGAATAAAGATACCGCATAGTCATGTCGATATCCAGTATCAAACAAACAGAAAAGCAGCTACTGGGATCAAGTCATTAATGAAACAAAATAGAGAAAGACGGCCCTCAATGTGAAATTAAAGTTGAAAAGGAATCAAAAGATTTTGTACTTCCACGTGATTATTCACAAATATGAAGACCACTTCTCACAAGTACGCCTTAACAAATAGTGAGGCATTAGAATATTACCACTCTCCTTTTGTAAGCCATCTCAATAAGTTGGTCATATGCAACTCTCTCAATCTTCCTGCAATATGAGCACTAAATGTTATTAAGAGAGATTCATGAACGCAAAGATATTGCTGAAAAATGAACTAAATCTATGACATAGATCAACTCTGTAAGATTACAAAGGAAACATTGAAATCATTATAGAACATACCGCCTTTCTGTAACTCTCACTTTCTGAACAGCTCGATCAATACTGTCCAATTTCTTCCTCCTCTTCCCAATCTAGTAGTCAATCAAAATTAAAAACAATGTTTTATGAAGGCAGAAATCCATGGCCAATAAGACAAATTCAACAGATTTTATCAAGAAATTATGCTCTAGCAATAGCTAAGTTTAATATATAATGCATGAGGTACCATACAAACCTGTTGGTGCAGCCCTCTCTTGAGTTCCATAATATCTTGATTTAAGGCTTCATCTTCCTCAGCTAAATCAGGCTACAACAAGCAAAAGAAGTTGAAGGAATAAAATTGATGTCCATGAATTTGGTAAGAATCAATGAACTGCGAAACTGACAATTCAACACATGAAATAAAATCCTACCAAAATTTCAGGATATATGCCAATACTCTGCAACTCAAGCAGAAGCCTGTCGTCCAGACACATCTGCTGATATTGGGCATCCGAAGAAGGAAATCCAGGACCACTTAATTCAGCAGTTGGAAGTTGATCAAAGTCATTAGAACATATTTCACTAGTATGAGTCATATCAGAATGGGAAAACTCCTCATCTCCCTGCCAAACTCCAGTGCTTTGTAAAGGACTGGATGTGTTGGGATACCTAAATGTGTTAGATGCAGTGCTCTTATCACAAGATAGTCTGTCCAAAATGAAATTCTTCTGAATTTGAAGTTCCTCCCTTGACTCAACTTCAGATTCCATTTTATCCCAATCTCTGGGTTCAAAATCAATTTGATTACAAGATCCACAATGAGAATCATCACTAGCAGACTGTCTAGATGCATTCTTTGTTTCATTGTGCTGGTAAGATTCTTCAATTTCATCTTCTTCAATCAAAGCAGAAATAACTCTGTGGAACAATGGGGAGACCCTGTCCATTCTTTCAAAGTCACTCTTTCCATTTAAAGCATCATTCTTAGTTGACTGCTCATCACATTTCCTTCTCTTTCTTTCCCTTGAATCATGCATAGCTTCTTTGTTTACCACAACACCCTGCAGAAATAAAATTTAATATTCAACCACACAACTCGCATAGCGACATTTAAAACAATAGCAGCTACAGATCTAAGCTAAAATTACAGAAGACATGAAAGATATAGACTTTTCGTATATACTGTTAAATTAATTACCAAAATATCATGATCAACGTCAAACATCTGAGATAAACTCTTGTCAAGTTCCTCCGCAGCATTTAGCTGAAGTATCAACAAAAAGGGTTTGTCAGAATCTTATCAAAAAATCAAGAATCAAATGAAAATTTCACAAGGCTGCATAAAAAATGAGATGTGTAATTTCAACCCCACAGTTGCTAGTTGCTACCTGTTGCTTCAAGTATGAAGAATCGTCCAAACCAACAGGGGCGAAAATAGACTCCATTTTACGCCAAAATGGGCCAGAACATGCAACATCTACATAGAGCACCACAAAACTAGTAAGGTACAGAATGTAGCATAGAAAGTTATGCCGTAAAGGATAATAAGGAAAACTTGGGAGATGAAACGGTTCTGGATACATACTGCTAGCATTCTGTGCAGAATTGGCAGCTTGATATAGCTCTTCACGATCATCATCACATTCACCTGAACATGCATATTTCAATATACATAAATCCATAGAAATGCATGAAAATTGAAAAGAACGCAAAGCAAATATATATAAGGGACTGTATATTATCGTGAACACAACAAAAGACCAAAAATTAAATTCCTCCAAACATTCTGTTAGTTACAATGAAAGAATAAAAAAATCAAAAGATAAGTGTATTAAAACGTCACATAATGCAGTAGCCTTTAAGATCCTAAGGTAGGAACAAAATTATGGCATGATAATTAGTAAAAATATGCTTCTCATCACAGCCATTCGCTAGAGACTCGAAGGACTTCAGATTTCTCAGTCGTAATAAAATGAAATTCCAGAAACCAACCAAGCCCAGTTTCACAGAGACAAAATTACCTGAAACCTTTTTAGAACCATCACTCAACATCTGCCCCACATGAGTCAAAACCTTGCGATCCTTTTGCTTTTTTGAAGGAGGACGACCATACTTGCTGCACTCAAGAAAAGTAAGGGTTTGATGACAGTTTAATGATCCATTAAAAGAAACAAATGCTAGATCTTGGTAAGAATTCAGCATACATTTTACTCTTATCATTAGATCCCATGTTCTGCAGCGGCTTCATTATTGGTAGACTCTCTGTTTTCTCCCTCCCTGAAGGAAGGCCTGACCTTACAAAGGATAAATTTCTTCCAATTCTTCCTTGTCTCTGCAAACAATCTCCAGATTCATCTATTGGAATCTTGTTCTTCCTCATCTTCAATTTCAAAGCCTCAGATTTTTCTGATGTCGGACCAAAGTCACTATTATTCAATCCTTTCTCTTTTATTTTGTCTTCCCCACCTCCAGACTCTTCACTTTCAGAAAAGCCAAATGGGGATGAAATATCATCAGGTGGTCTCTTATATTTTGGAGTACTGTTATCCACACTGCTAGCCATCTGAGATCCACTGCTTCCAACAGCAGAAGCTCTAACACTAAAATCAGGAGTTGGACAGCCTTCAGATGAAACCTGAGTTTCCATGTTACGTGAAACGGGGGAAATTACATTTGCTCTTCTTGAGCGGGAGTTCTTATGTGGCCTCTGACCAACCCACTTGGTCATTGGATGTATAGAAGAACCTGAACCTGTAAATGTGGAAAGATTTTGATCATTTGTCAAATAGACTTACAGAATTTATAATTGAATCTGTATAACTGTCATACAGCTTTAACCAACCTTGGAAAGAACCAGAGGAAGGCTGAGCACTAGATGAGTCCAGTGCAGTAACTGAACCTGTTCGTGGCGCCCGAGAAACCTTGTTTTTAATCAGTGTGTTCGGACTGATTGCAAGACAATCCTCCTGAGTGCTTACCCTATTTATAGTGTCATTAACGTTAGGTAACTTCACACATAACAATTCAGACACAAAAACTCAAAAATGTAATATCCAAAGCCCAGTCTACAAAATATATCAAGGCCATGCTGAATCAAAACCTGTTGTTTCCTTTAGCTACTCTATGCTCAGAAGTAGCTATGCTGTCCTTGTGAAGAGAGATGCCCTCTTGCTCACTCCCAAGAGGTGTACGCACACCTGAACTAGTAGGCTCAGAAGAACTTTCAGACTTGTTGATTCCACAAGCTCCAGGAAGAGGCTTCAATCTACAACGTGACAAAACATATTAGCGAGATTGTTTGATTATCTGTTCTTCTCCAACAGTCAGACTTCTGTAGAATTTTTTGCATAACCTTTTCACTTAAAAAAGTTGACATGTTTATATGTAAAGAAAAATTTTATGCCAAGATGTACATTTAACATTGTTCTTGTCATACTTATAGATGAAAAGACGTTAACCACGTATTGACTTAATTAGCCACCCAATTCCCTCATTCCACAAAGGTCCATATCTTCAAAAAAAAACTGTCATTTTAGTAACACTGCACACAGACATTGCATATATAATTCTCAGCCTGCTCTGAAAGGCTTCCCATCAGTCTTTCGCTAAATGAAAATTACACTGACTAAATGATCAATATATCCAGAATCAGTGAAAAAGATCGTACTACCTGAAGCCCTGTGGATCATAAAGCCTCAACTTTAAATCTGAACTGGCCTTAGGAAAAGTAGCTCGCTTTACATCTCTGTCACCACATATAACCCTGTTACCTACAGCTCCAACAGACCTTTTCTTCTTTATTTTATGATCTAACCCGTCACCTCCAGCAAGCAATCTGCGAGTCTTCTCTTCAATTCGGGCAGAGCTCCCCCCAAGTGTCTGAATCAAACTACCATCCCGCTGCCTCATAGCAGCAGTACACCTACTTTCTGCCTGGGAGCATTATGAAGTGAACACGATCAATAAGTGGAAAATTGGGTAAAATCACGTGGGAAATTCTAAAAGCAGTTGCAAGTGTCACTAACACTTCACTTAGAGTTGAGATTAGTAAAAATGAGCACAAATATCTCCTCCTAGAGAATTTCAATATAGGCTTAAGCAGCTTGGAAATCAGTTCATTTTCAAAAGCAGCATGGAAAGTCCACTATGTCACATGTAATATGAAATGCATTCAGTGGAATTCACCAGAAGAGATGGATTTAGCATCTTGCACAGAAAGATAATGCTAAAGACATAGAAGCATAGACAACAAATATGTTCTCTCAGCTAACAAAAGCATAATACAAATACATACCCGCACATCCGCTACAGATGTTCGAATCCGCTTGCTCAGTGCAGAACTAGATGCCTTGGCTTCTGATTTCTGAGTTAGAATATCACTAGAATTTCTATGAAGCTGACTACCCATCTTTGTCAAGTTTACCCCACCTCCCCTGTCTGTTGAGAAATCAATTCTTTGTCGCTTCTTTGAGTTCAACACCTCCCTATATTTATCCAGTTTAGATATAGATTCCCCCAACATTTTTGCTCTATCCCTGAACAACAGTAATTAAATTTACAATAAGAAATCAGAATGGAAATACTCTCACAAAAATTAAAGGTAAGCAATCCACATATAAACATGCATCCATTGCAGAAAGCAACAATTTAAAAAGCATCACACTGTCATCCAAGATCATTGTGTACAAATATAAAAAAGACAAAGCATTCAGAAAACATTATCGGCATCCAAGAATATGTTAGAGGAATCTGGGATGAAATGAAAAACAGCGCATACCTTGCCTTTCTGGAGGTATCTTGCACAATTTCTTTGAAGTGCTTTAGCTCCCCCGATGCTACTGGGGCAATGGGTTTTGGATGTGGAACACCAAGAGAATGATCTTCTGAAGTACTTCCCGAGGAGACGCCTAGAACCTTCCTCAGCTCTCCTGAACGATATTTTTGATTGCCTAGTGTAATTGGATCAAGCGGTAGGCACTGAGGCAGGCGTGGCATATCTGATGACGCTATCCCACTGATGCTGCTTACGTTATTTTCAGAACCCAGCATTAAGCTGATCTCCTTGATAAAGCTTACGAGACAGGTGAGTGAATGTCTTTCTTATTAGCCCAAAGTCAAATTAAAATTCAGAACTCCTGCACTCAATTATACATCATGGGGTAAAAATTGTTAGTGCTCTATTAGGTATCCTCAAAACGCATCAGCATACAAGTTTGTGATGGAAATAATGGCAAGAGAAACAGAAGGTGCAACAAACTTTTCTGAAAAAATACTGAATGGAACCGACTTCGAGTAATGGGTAGCAATATAAATCTCTAGATTTTCCAGAATCAACTTGAGCCTTAATTTTTACTCATTTTCCTACTTTTACAAAACGATCCAGCACGATTACCATAGGGACCAATATACCCCATCGAACATTACTAATCGCTACTTTCATAAAATTTCAAGTGCTTAATTGAAGTGATGAATAAAACTAAATGCAGAGCCTCCAATAGCCCATTAAAACCGAAAAGAATATAATGAAGACACAAGAAAACCCAAAAAAAAAAAAGTTTTCCGTTTTGGCAATAACTCTAGATAGTAAAAGCATTAAAAATTAAAAATAAGCCCAGGTAACAAACGCTTCGAACAATAAACCCCCAGTTTCCCAGTAGCTGAAGCAAGGGTAACCGATAGAATCAAGTGTTCTGAACAGCAAAAAGATTATTAAACTTTACCGGCCAAAGATCGTAAACCCTAGGTGAGAGGGTGAACTCGCCACCAGTAACCAGATCAATTTATAGAATTAAGCTGAGCAAGCAATGATTAGTCGGAATTGGAGAACCGAGAGGTAAAAATACCGGGAATTAAACCAAGTCATATTCGGATCAAAATCAAATCGTGGCGGAGAGGAGAAAGAGCAAAGCCATGGGGGGGGGAATTAAAGCGGGAGAACATGATCGAATTTTCGTACCTGCGTCGTAGTTGACTCCTATTTTCGCGAACAAAAATAAAAAACTAGTACATAAAAATAGTTGACCAATAGTTTTATATAGTTTATTACTGCTACCTGCTGATTGGAAAACTGATTATAAAAAGCTCGCGTTTGAGCTGTACAATTACAGTTTGGCGAAAATATATCTAGAGAAGACAATTTTATTTAAAAATACGTTACGATATGATATCAATGAGGTGTTCTTTATGGGTTTTAAAAAAATGTTTAATTTAATGATTGCGTGATACTTTATAATAATTTAAGAGTTTTATAGGGCTAAATGGATAACGTGAGAAATTATATTATACTCAAATTTCAACCACTTTTATATAGAAAAATTCTGTGCAGATTGAATAAAATAAATAAATTACGGGAAAATTTTATCAAGCTGTGTGGATATTGTATGGCAAAGCAACATTAAGCCTGCGAAAATTTAGATAATATATTTAATTAAACGAACATTTTTTAATAATTTTTTTGTACTTGGATAGTATTAGCCAACAACGTATCCGTTTGGGAACGTATTAGAAAAGTACTTTCATGCAAATCGAGACAAATATATGGAAGAGATTGTTTCGTTTTACATAAAACACTATTAAACGTACTTTTAAGTGAAAGTTAAGTATTTCTAAACAAGTACATTATCAAACATTCAAAAAATTTCTTCTAATGATATTCTTTAAATTCACGTTGACTCAAACTTAAAACTTCTAAAGATTAAGTAGTCAAAACTCCTTTCACTCTAGTTAATGCCCATTGACACAAATCTCACCTTACTGTTTCATAACTTTTTAAGAAAATTAATTGTCTCTCTTAATCACATCTGAGATTATTTTTTTCCTCCATAATTATCATGTTGCTAATGTTTAATTAAAATGTATCACTAAATGCATGGGAATTATCATGGAGTCCTACAATTGAAAATTTTCATTGGGTGTTCCTCAAAATTGGAGAATTTGCTCAAAGTAAAAGGTTTAAATGCAGATCCACCTATAAAAATATTTCATCTGTTATGTAAGTCAGTTAACATTGGCCATTAACTCTAACATGATAAAATGTTTGTTTCTAAAATTATCATTGAAAATAATCATTTCTTGATAATTAAAATTTATTGACAACTAAATCAACCAGATTAACAACTAATAAAACTTGTATCAACGACATATTTTCAATTCACGTAAGAGAGGTTCACAAACAAGAGCTTCATCATTTTCATTCATTCGTACCAAGAAATCATAACAGAGGTTCATAACACAATCATTTTGGGTCCCCTTTTGCCAAAAACAAAACTTGAGAAACAGAGTTGCCAAAAACAAAACTTGAGAAACAGAGTTCCGTAATCCAGGCTTACGCTTTGTTGCCTTACGCTTTCTATATGGCTTCTTTTACTTTTCTTACTTCAATGTCGCTGGATGCTACTGCAGTCAAAGTAATGATGATAATTGGGTAGGCCAATGAAGAACACAACTAGCAGTACAACTATGTAACGAAACTCAACCCCTAAACATTGATGAAGTTAGATGAAGGGTTAAGTTACCCAAGTTCTGCATGGTACTCAATTTCACAACAAAAACAACTTGAAATGACTCACATTCGCCCCCTGATTTTCCTCACAACATCAAGAATTTTATTATGATGTATTCAAGTGCAAGAATATCGGAAACCACATCAAATTTTCTGGCATTCCTTTCAAAATAACTATATATTAAAGGCTTGGGCATGGTGATAGTAATATGAGGAACTTAAATAACTCAGTCTCAAAA
This sequence comes from Vachellia pachyceras, assembly GCA_025593235.1. Lineage (NCBI taxonomy): Eukaryota > Viridiplantae > Streptophyta > Magnoliopsida > Fabales > Fabaceae > Vachellia > Vachellia pachyceras. Next base: position 16,330 of record JANTPZ010139785.1, on the reverse strand, counting down.
TGTATCTAGTTATCTGCACATGGTTTGCGTCAGAAACAGCAAAATAGAGCGATATTAAAAGAGATTACACTATCAATCTATATATATTGAATGGAAACATCTAAATACTAGGAATAATGAGCCTATGTTTCTGCTAGGAAACTGGGAGAACTAAGTAATTTAGACACGAACAGTTTTAGTAATGAAGCATGGCTTTAATCCGATTATATTTATTGCAATAATAGAGAAATGAAAGAATTCAAAGTGCCAACTTGGAGATCGCCGGTGATGAAGTCGGCAGTACAGATAGAAGGGTCGGACGAAGTATGGGAAGCTCAGAGGAGGCAAGACTGTGAGCTAGCAGGAGCCGAAGGAACGAGAAATTTAGGGATGTAGGTCTTTTTCTTTCTCTTTTTAAGGAATAAGGTTAAGACTGTAATTGTACCTTTGGATTTAATCACAACGAGATCCCTTGGGACTTCAGATATATTTGATGATTTTGTGGGACCATAGGTTTGAGAGATTCTCTTAGGATTTGAGTGTAATTTGCCCATTTTTCATTACATTCAACGTCTCCCTCAAAATCTTTAATGGACCATTGATAAGGTAAACATGTGAAGTAGATTATCTCATTTGGTGAAAAATACTGTCGAACGCATGTTTGACTTTTTCAAACATAGTTCGAGCAGGGTCAATCTCATCGCACATGCTTTGTCAATTAGTTGTATTAAAATTAAAACATACACCATCGTGCATTTTACAATCTGAACAATGATAATGTGTCATTTACCGTAAAAGTTAGTTGACTTTTTAGAGATTAAGGAAACATGTTAACGTACACCATTATGCGTTTTATTGGAAGGGTGAAGAAAGTTAAATGCTACATCCGATTCTTATTATAAAAGTTAGTTGATTTTTTAGAGATTAAAGAAATCTGTTGAATTAGTTGATTCATTTTATGTTTCTAAAATACCCTTACATAGAATGGCCAAAATGCAAAGTGGATATAGTCTTATAGTAAATAGAGCATTGATAGGGTGGTTTGGGAAAAATGATTAAATATGAGACAAAGTGGATATAATCTTATATTTAGGATCAAATATAATTTTAAAGTAGCTCTTACAATAAGAACATGAGATAGTATTTTCTTTAAACTAATTTACCTGATTTATAAAATTATATACATAAATAAATATTTTTAAGTATTATATCCCCAACAAAAGTCAACTGGCTATTCTATTAAGAAATATAGGCAGTATAATCTTAATGCTACATATTGATACTCCCTCCAGTTTTAGATGTTACCTTTAATCATTAATATAATAGTCAGTTGATTTATTTTGAAAAATTTAAGGTTAAAAGTATTTATTTATATTATTAGATTATATATCTTTTTTAAGTTAGACAAATCAGTTTAAAAAATGATAAACAAAAATACTTTAAAGTAATTTGTTTGGTTCCTCTAAACTTTAAATAAGTCAATTAACCTTATATTAAGAATTAAATGTAATATAAGAGTCATGTGGGAATTTACTTTGATCTCAAACATAGTATCTCAAAATACTTTGCATAAAAAATGTATAATTTTTCCTTGTAGTATATCCATATATTGATTAAATATAAAGAAAGTTTATCGAAGATTGGCTAAACTACTCGTGATTAAAGAAAACGTTTTAAAAAAAATAATATACATTATTACAAATAACTAATTTAACCAATTTTTTAATACTAACGGATTTGTATCTAACTCTTGTATTAAGAACTAAATCTAGTATTTGTCATGAGTTTACTGTCAAAAAAAGTCTAGAAAAAATTAATCCCAACTTATTAAGAGAACTTGCTATTGCTGATGTTGCGCAGGATGATCAAAACTAAATGAATTCAAAAGAAGCTTTTTAGCAAACAAATGTGATTGTATAAATCGGACATTTTCTTGCCTTCTTCAAACTAGCCAATCAACAAATGTAATGTACATCAAAATTGGATATCACCGTAAAACGACATGCTTTGGACAATCATGGCCGTTTTTCCATTAGAATACAAATGAGGACGACAATCTAGGCCTATATGAAACATTTTCTTCTCCAAGTAAAAGGGCTCTTAAAATGGCCTCACACAGGCCACCATAATGTATAATCAAATGGCCACCATCTGGAACCTCATGATAACGTATCCATGGTAGCTTCTCTGAAACGAATCTCTGGATTTGGGAGGGCACAACCTTGTCTTCAAAACCTTGCCAAATGTGAGCCAATGTAGAATTCTGAGCAAATGGATTGCTTAGCTCTGTTGGGTCAAATTCCCACTTTCCAAACGCCACCATCCAGTCATGTCGCAACGTGTCGAAAACATCCTGTTCCATTAATTTCTCCTGCCAGGACAAAAACACCACATTTATGTTGATTCACGAGAACAGTGCATTGCAGATTCGTGTAGAGTGTCGGAAAGTTTCAGTTTTATCACATTAATAGCCTTAGAAAGACTATGAAACTGTTGAAAGGTACAAGTCAAAGTTCCCCCAAAATGGTTTGGAGCAACAGATCAAACCATAAAGGAGCTTGAACTAGACACTTTGAACTGAAGGGAAGTTATAGGGAAAAGTTAATTACCTTGGTAAGCATGGGGAACCCAGGAATTGTCTTTAAAATTTCAATATCTTTTTTGTTGAAGAATCTGGGATTTCCTTCAATTACAGAAGTTGAGGGGAGCCATTTCTGCGTCACCCACCAGTGCAATAGTGTGGGGGAGTATCTTGCAAGCCACATAGCCCACCTCATAAGTTTCC
>JANTPZ010139785.1:0-13546 GCA_025593235.1 Vachellia pachyceras | reverse complement strand
CCTTTTCCTTTTTTCCTACTTTTTCTTTCTTCTCTTTTCTACTTTTTCTTTCTTCTTTCTCCTCTTTCCTACTTTTTCTTTCTTCTCTTTCCTCTTTTCTACTTTTCATTTTTTCTCTTTCCTCTTTCCTATCCACTTTTTTGCCTCGGAATCCGTAAAAGCTAATAACTTCCAAAACATAAATTAGTTTTCAAAACGTAGGTTTTGTCTCGGAATCTGTAAAAGCTATTTTCCAAAATCTATTCTTCAAAACTTATATTTTGACTCGGAATCTGTAAAAGTTATTTTGAAAAGAGTTTCCAAACAAGCTATGATAGCCTTAAAAAGACGATGAAACTGTTGAAAGGTACAAGTCAAAGATCCCCCAAAATGGTTTAGGGCAACAGATCAAACCATAAAGGAGCTTGAACTAGACACTTTGAACTGAAGGGAAAGTTATAGGGAAAAATTAATTACCTTGGTAAGCATGGGGAACCCAGGAATTGTCTTTAAAATTTCAATATCTTTTTTGTTGAAGAATCTGGGATTTCCTTCAATTACAGAAGTTGAGGGGAGCCATTTCTGCGTCACCCACCAGTGCAATAGTGTGGGGGAGTATCTTGCAAGCCACATAGCCCACCTCATAAGTTTCCGTCTGTAGTCCTCCTTCATCAATTTCTCAGGAAGTGAAGGCCATTGATAATTTATGACAGGAGCCACTAGAGCCACACCAGCTAGCCTGCACAAATGGTCTTGTGGGTGAAACTGAGGATTCAGTCCTTTGAAAATTGAAATCAATGAGCCAACCGGCCATAAAAACAAAACTAAAGAAAAAACATGTTCTGGAGCATGTAATTTGCCTGTGGGGGATGTACTTTAGGCAGCTCCAGGTAGCATAGGATCCCATTGAGACCCCAACCACATAAAACTTCGGTCCTATCTGGAGCTGATCAGCAAGTTCTTGAATGTCAAGTACTTCAGATTTCAGCGAGCGTTTTGGGTTTGGATCACTTTCTCCATATCCAGCCCTATCATATTGCAGGAGATATATACCCAGTTCATCTATTAGTTCCTGGAAATTCGGAGCAAATGTTCAACATTTGGCACTATTGGATTGCGGCATGCTTCTCTAGGCCGGAAGCATGAATATATGCTTTAAATCCAATACAAATTAACGTGGGAAAGAGGGGCAAATAAATCATACTTTCAAGGAATCAGAACCATAATGTGCTGACCCGATTGATTGGTGGAACTTAATTTTAGTTATGTTGCTACAGTACTAGTCATATCTAAATCCAAAAATTATTAGAGTAAAAAAGAGAAGGGGGGTTCAAGTTGGGTACTTGGGGTGCCAGGAAATTCATCTCTTTGGAGCTTCCAAATCCATGGATGATAATGATCTTATATTTGGCTTTCTCCTTGGGAACGCCTAACTCTCTGTAAGCAAGATACCTTCCATCACCGAGTCTGATCCTGGGAGAAACCACGGGGAGTTCACCATTGGATGGCTCAATCTGATCCGCAGTACGGTTGGGAGGAGGAAGCTGAGGGGCCTGGTAAACCATGCCGAGAAGACCTATAAGCAAAACTATGGCTGCACTGGAGACCATCCCTGAAGAATTGAAGGGTAGATCTAGCAGGGCTTGCCGTCCAAATTTACGAGGGAAGAAGAAAATTAGGGGGATTGGGAAAAGCGCGATTGACTTACCTGACAAAAATTGAATCTGCAGAGACCGAAAAGAGTAGGCTTTTGACAGATGGATCTAAGCATAATAGCCTGTGAAGAGAATCAACGCAGAGAAAGTGTAAAGGATCGAAAAATAGAGGGATTTGGCGTTTTTTTTTTTGACATGGAGCTTGAGAAGGTCGCATATTTCACATACCAGAGCTGAGAACATATCCTTCTGAAGGTTCCCATTTGAGAGCATCTTTCGTTTCTTGCCACACTACTCTGTTTTCCTTCGCTTGATTTTGGGACCGATACGTTACAAGGATTCCGTGGGAATAAGAATTAGCTGTTTCATTAAACAAGTCGATTTTCCCAATGATTTTGATTGGATGCTTATTATTCCTATAAGGCCCATGATATGTAATCTGGGCACAGATAGCTCTGCCCATATGGGACCCATTGCTAGTTCAAACATAGTTTATGTTTGTTAATTATGAATCCCATTCAGAATATTATCTCTATATACTTTGTATCCTGCTTGCTTAGCTTAGGTTGGAGTTTGATTTGATTTAAAATATAAAATCTCAATCAATTTTATTTTTTTATATTTTTATTTTTCTCAAATTAATCCATCTAATTTATAAATTGGTATACAACACATACTCCTTAATTCTCTCATTTATTTTTCTATCATATGAAATACTCACTCCACTACTTCATACTACCTCCGGATTTTTTTTTTTGCCAAAGTCATCTATTACGGAAAGCAATAAACTTTAGTCAGTCATCCACTACCTTCTATTCTTAACATAATAAATTTTAGTTTATTTTTGTAAGAAGATTAATGAAGTTAAATAAATTAACATACCTATTTCTTTTTAACTAATTTATCTAATTTATAGACAGGTATATAACTAATCACATACATAATTATTTAAGAATATATGTAGTCTTAAGTTAATCGAGGCAGAGATAATGTAAGATTAGTTAGGAGTTGAATTTGTCTTAAATATAAAATCCTAAGCAAACAAGTGGCGCCAAGTCAATGTCACACATGGAATTTTGCGAAGAACAAATAACACTTGTTATAATTCATTTATTTTACTGTTTAATAAACTCAAATTAATCATGCAATTAATATATTAAGAATCGGATGATATTTTTCTCTTATGTTTTCAGTAGAAGATACGAAGGTGCAGGAACCCTCCCCTAATTAAATTAAAAGAGCAAGGAGCCATGTTATGTGCAAAACATTAAAAAGGGTGGTCATAGGTATTTTTTTTTTATCACTTTCATCCAAATATGGTTTCAGATTTTAACACTCAGCTAGGTTATTGATGTATAGATATTAAAAAAAAAGTTGGTTAAGTTAGTTAATTATTTGTTAAATAGGGTGTTGATTTATCTAATGTACTTTATTAATCATTTGCATTAAAAACTATCTTGTTTTTTATAGAACACCCCTTAATATGTGTAATGAGTAAGAAAAAGTTACAAAAAATTATAAATTTAAGAAATAATGTGGATTGGGACTTTTTATTTTAAGTTAAAAGCAGACATTTCTAATTGCTGTTGCATTTAGCATGGGATGTAGTAATCTTTTTTTTTTTAATCACAAGGCAAGCATAGCTTGGATTAACGACAGTTACAAATCAGCAAAGTCGGGGGAGGTCATCCCCAGTCCGAACCCTACATCTAGGTCAAGATAAACTAGACAGTAGCTAGACAGTTCCTGAAGATAAGCACAATTTGAACCTCGTCTATGACCATTTTTCACGATAATATCTGCACAACCGAGAGCTTCCCTATGGCAATGGATGATCTCAAGATTCCAGCTCCTCAAAGTGAGGGAGTATATAACAGTGATAACCTGGTTCAACGGGTGAGACAACCCACCTTCAGAAAATATCAATTGTATCGCTTCTAGAGAGTCCGTATAGAGTTTAATCTTGTTAAACCCTTTATCTAAGCATAGCAATAAGCCCTCTCTAATAGCGTACAATTCTGCTTCCGTAGGAGATGCAAAACCAAGACTTGCTTGAAACCCTCCCATCCAATTAGCACATTCACCACGAACAACGCCTCCACACGCTGCATGCTGGTGCAGATTAACAGATCCATCAACATCAACCCCGCACATACCCAGTAGGGGGAGGACTCCACTTACAAGTTCACGCGGTCCTGTATTTGACATACTGTATGCTTGAAGCGCCTGTCTGCTACACCTTCCATGAGTTTGTTGATACATCTAGTAACAAGCTCATCCGGTCTTGAGCTAGTATGCTCAAAGGCTCTGCAACAGCGATTCTTCCAGATCACCCAAAAGGCCACCGCGAACACTTTGTTCCAATTCTACCTCGAAACCTTCCTTGCTTAGGGTTCATTATTTAAGTTCCAGCTAATCCAGTCCTGCAGATCACTAGCAAAGAAAGTAGTAATATATAAGGGGTTAATAATACGCACCCACACATTTCTGGCCACCTCACAATCTCTCAAAGCATGTAAGACACTTTCCTCACTACCACACTCAAAAGGGCACTCACAGGAAGCTGAGACGTTACATTTCATTCTAAGGGAGTTGGTTGGTATTCTCTCATGGAAAACCTACCACATAAAGTATTTTGCTCTCTCAGGAATATCCCACCGCCAGATGCTCTTCCAGTCAGTTCTACTAGCTCGGTTATGCTGGGTGTAGATCAATTTATATGCCGATTTAATACTAAAGTTCCCATCGGTTGCCTTCCGCCAGCAAAAACTATCAGGTTCAGAACCCCTCGGAGTATGAACCATTAGGATCCTTTCAATAACCCAGTTGGGTAGGAATATATTCCATTTTCGAATATCCCATGAACCCTTCGGGGTGATGAAATCTCTTGCCGTAGATTTAGGGTCCAACAAATGTTGATTCCTCACCACGAACTCTCGTAGCGGACGCTCAAGAGGTGTCCATAGATCACCCCACACCTTAGTGTTGGACCCACCACGGATCTTATACCCCACACCACCAAAGAAGCTGGTCCAAACCGGTGAGATAGCATGCCAAACAGCAGATTGACTACCTCTCTTGACATCTGGAATTCTACCATTCCCATATTTATATTTGCACCACAGACACTAAACCCAAAGAGCATGAGGTTTCGTAATCATTCCCTAGCATAACTTCCAGATAAAAGCCTTATTCTGACAAATTAGATCCTTAATCCCCAGTCCTCCCTCACCCTTCTCCGCTTTCATGGTTTCCCAAGAGATAAGATGCATCTTCTTCATTTCAGGATTCTGGTTCCAGAAGAAGTCTCTGTTTATCTTTTCAATTTCTTTTAGAACCCTTTGGGAAGAAGCATGGTTTGCATTTGGTACATTGGCAATGAAGATAGCACCGATTTAATGAATACCGTTTTCCCCGCCATACTAAGAAACCAAAACATTCTTCAAAACAACAGTGACCATAGCCCAAATATTGTCACAAAAAAACATTTGAGCATAAGCCCAATGTCATGGGCGAGTACAGGCACGCTGTTCAAATTCTATATTTGGGCCCAATCCCAACACTGCAGACCAGTGCGAGTCCAAGAGTCCAGAATTCATGTGAAATTAAAAAACAACATATAAAATTTAATTTATTGACATTTTTTTTTGTTTTTTATCACTATCTAAACAAGGTTGATCATGGGGATTTTCATCACAAGCCACTTTGAAAAATGAATTTAAAAAAAATCCTAAAACACAGTGTGTAACGAGGTTCTCTGGCCGCCAAAATTGTCTCTATGATTGCTCTACATCTGAACTGGTCTTTAATGGGATTTAAAATGTTCCCCCGATAATTTTTAGAAATTTACCAACAGGTCTTAAGTAGGGAAGTTAATGAATAGAATGTCATAAAAATTGGTAAAATTACCATCAGGTTCCAATAGGAGTTTGTCCGGTTGTTATTAACAACCTTACCAACCGTCAATAACAATTGAACCAACTACTGTTGAGACCTGATGATAATTTTACCAATCTTTATGACTTCTTATTTATTAATTCTTCTTATTGGGATCTAATTGTAAATTTCTCTAATAATTTTTTAAACGAATTCTTCTATAACATCTTGACCCCACCATCAAAGTCCAAAGACAATCATACAAATTAAGAATATCCAGAAAGGAAGATCTAATCTGAACATGAACGTACGCGTAAACACAAGGAAGCGGGTAAGAGCCGCCGTTGATGTTTCACATGAATCGAACAAGAAAACAAGTTATTCAAATAATCCCATTATATATATATATGTAAAGTAAAGCACATATTTTTCTAGGTTGGTAGCTATGAAAAGAATATAGTAAAGGCAGTGAATGATGGAAGACTTGGTGGAAAATACCAAAAACGCGAGACCAAGTATTCAATGAAGTGCAAATAGCGACCAAAGACATTAATGAAATGATCCATTAATCAAGTCTCTGGTTGGTATTCTCCCACATTATATAATTCTTCACTATGCACCCACAAAGCCTCAAGAAGAAGAAGAAGAAGAAGAAGAAGAAGAAGAAGAAGAAGAAGAAGAAGAAGAAGAAGAAGAAGAAGAAGAAGAAGAATGAGATGGGTCAAGGTCAATTAGGCACCCATTATCATATACAGAAACTTCTACGCTTGCTTGACCAAGTAAACACACACAAATGTATATACCTATATATATATATAGGGTGCATAATTAAGTTAGACCTCCTCATTAATTACTTGTAATGTTGGAAATGTCTTGTAAGTAACTATACATGTCACTATTTAATAATCAAATCGATCAAAGTCCTTGACTCACCACCACCATGATGTCATATTAATTCCACGATACCTTCTCACAGTTAATGATCACCTTTTCATTTCCTCCCCTTTAATTGTATATGCAAGCAATAGTTTTCAATTTAATTCGTTTCATTCTCATATTTTTAAGATATAATAATGTGTTATACCTAGCATCATCATGTCATCTCTAAACATTGTTAGATCCAATCTCTAAAGTTTCAAATAGATGTGGTTTCTCTAAAAATATTTTTTTGCATTTACATATATTTGAACTTGAACTTGATGTTTAAGCGATTATAACTCTTTTTATTAGAAACCAGAACCTGTTAGTCATTCTCATACACAATTCAAAAAGTATAACTTATAAATCTGTATTAGTTAAGATCTAATATGTCTTTAAGTTAGCCAGGTTTGCGTTGGGTAGTTTATTTGGTAATGGCAAAGACCAATTCTGTTAATTAATATGAGTTAGAAACAGCCTTTAATTAATTTGATCAATAAATTTCTCTGTGCATTTGATGGTTTGTTTGAAATCGCAAAGAGCTTCATCATTACAGGCAAGAAGATGAACTTATTAATCCCTCTTTTTCTTTCCTCCACCACAAACGATCCAATCCTTCGATTGCGGACCACCTTTTTTTCTTGAAATCAAACCCAACTTAGCCTTCGTTCAATTCCAATTACTACCATCAAGACGTGTTTTACATGTTACTCGTCGGCTGCTAACCAAGAGGGTTGATCTTAATTTTAAATATCTATCATTATCTTTTAATTAAGTTACATAATTTATAAACTAATATATATACAATGTCATTAATGAATATTTTAGGGAGATCGTGTTATATTTATTATAGTCAGATTATTTTATACCCTCTTTAATCGACCCAAATTAGTTAATTAGCTATTATTATGTTAATATTAGCCATCAATAAAAATCTAATATTTTAAATATATAGGTTTATTTTCTGAGATACACAAATAGTCTGAAATCATATTAAATTAATACTATTGAAATTCGTTCACATTACCAAATTATTGTTCCAGCAAAGCGAAGTGCAAAGACTGGAATAAACAGATATACTGTTTAATTCAACCAAATAACATTGAATTCATAAGAAACGATCGATTATATTCTCAGAATTCTATAGAATATCGCAGAACCTTGTATGTATGAAATGTTTATAATTCAATATTTTCGGCTAAACAAAATACCAATATTATTCACACAGCCATATTATATGACCCTAACAGTGAACTGGGAAAAGTTTGGGCAACACAATATAATTTAATAAGAGGAAAGGATAAGTCATGAAAATCTCTTATTATCCATCATGGATTTGGTGAATGATGAGCTAGCTAGGTAAATAGTGAAGTTAAAATCAATAGTAAACCATAATTTACCCTTTTACGGCATATTATTATAGCTTATCGTGGTAATTATTTAATTTACTTTAACAAGTGATCTTTAATTAAAAGTGGCCGGAGATGTGTGTGTGTGTGTGTGTGTGTGTGTGTGTCCAAATGGGGATAATATAACATAAAATCTTAGTTTCCACATATCCAAGGTTGATGATGGGAAGCAGAAAAGAAAGGCAAAAAAAAAATAAAGCGTCATGTAGTTCTATCATAATCTGCAAAAGCTTGTCTACCACTAACCATCTTATATTCCAAATAAACTAAATTAACCAAAAGGTGACAAATGATTTTTTAAAAAAAAGGCATTGTCACGGGCAATTTCTCTCTGGGACATAGCTTCAAAAAGTTCTCAGCTTAAAACCTACTACTTCTTGATATATAAATCTATCTACTAACTACCACCATTTGCGATCTGTGTGGTTAACTAGCTAACCCAAGCTACTTTTCGCCTTTTTCTCTTGTCAAAAACAACTGGAATTTTCTTTTAGCAGACAAATAGATTCAATTTGATTTCTTCACTTTATCTAGTAGTTAGATTGTCAATGCTAATAAAAAAAAGCCATCACAATGTTGATCCTCATGAGAAAAGAACAGAGATTTTAATTCCCATCTTTCAATTCAAGAGCATGCATGCATAATATAATTACAAAAACGGGTAAGAGAGATTTTGATTGATGGGAGCTAATCTTTTATTTATTTTTTGGATTAAGCATCTTAATTAGTCCTCGGAAGTGACAGTACTGCTTTAAACGAGTCGAAGTTAGATGAACTCGTTAAAAAAAAGTAAAGTTCTCCTTCTCACATTCAAAAATTTAAAACTTCTCTTAAGAGAAATGGAACTTCTCATCACTTACATCAACCCATCAACATGAAGCGAAATTGATTTTGACCTAAAAATTAATCTGCACAATACAGTCTATGCAATGCCCGTTAAATATACATTATACAGGTCACAAAACCTCGATTTGGATTAATTGGTTTGTCCGAACATCATATTGGAGTAATATTATGTATAGATTGGAGATATTGTGTTTCACATCTCAAAGTTTGAAAAGGTTGAAAACAGTGGGAAAGGATAGCTGGTGATACTGATAAAGAATCAAAGGCACTAGTATCTGTCAGAAACAAGGTGATCATCGGCCTACCAAAAGATCGGCTCACAATTATTTTGTCAGTGCATACAATTACGAGTTTTGTAGGCATATGTATAAAAAAATTAGTTTCACTATATGAACTGTATATATACATGTTCTATATATATGTTTACAAGTCTCTATTATAATTAATTAATTTTTGTTAATCAAGTTTTGAAAACTGATCTGGTGATCGCAGCGTGAGATCTGGTTTACTATATTTTGTTTGAAAAACCACCACATTTGAGAGAACGACGTTTTTCTTACGCGTCTGATGGGCTCATGCTCATGTATTAATTAAGTTAGAATTTTGAAGAGACACAAAAAATCAAAATATGGTCAAGGTAAGTGTATATGTATGAAAAACATTAATTTCAATGTTGCCTGTGTGATGAATTATTATGAGCCGTGTGTTCCCATAAAATTTAATTACACGAGACACATTTAAATTCACTGAGCTTTCTTGTGGTGTCCAAAGTCTTCCGCATATGTAGTTTATGATGACCATTATTGATATATAATTGACTTTATACATTTTTTTGTTGAAAAAGTTTGGATCCTATTCAAATTATGTGTGTGATATGATTTTAACTAGTAGCTAGCTAGCTTGACGATGTACATGATACGCGCGCGCGCGCGCGTGTATCTCTATATATTGCCTTTTGCCATCAAATAATTCCAAAACATGGACTAATGGTTATATTTCATTTGAAGGAAAAATACAGGAGATTAGAACAAAGAATACTGTTTTTAATTTGTTTGTTTTTGAAAGTATAAATATTAAACCTCAAGTTGAAGCCATCAAGCATGTACCAACAATTAGGCCTCATTTGATTAAGGCAAAATCATGATTGGATACCTCGAATTAGTGAAATATGTTATGAAAGGATCATGACCTTTATTTGCAATTAATTACAAATGAATTTATAAAATTGCCCTTATGAATGGATAGATAATCTCGTATAATTTATGCATTGCCACTTATAGATTTTAGGAATATGTCACTTGTGAATTTACGATTCGACAGTTTCGTGAATTTATGCAATGTTAATTGTCATTTTCCTTTCAATCAATTGTTTCCTTAAATTATTGTTGACTTAATTACACGGAAGTTAGTAATTAACCATAACATACATGGATAAAACTTTTTTAGAAAACATTCTGTCCAGGGCCCTTGTTAATTCTTACGTTCAACACATTTAAATGTCTGATCTGTACATAATTCTCCTTTTAGGTATTGACCAAATTGTGCCGTCTTTGCTTTGATCATCTTGTTCCATTGGCATATAATGTCAAATATGTGTGAGAAAATGGGGCCAGAAGATATATATGAGTCAAATTCCATTATATTTTTCTTGAAAGAGAAAGGAATAAATTAATTAAAGCAAACCATTAACCCAACACCACAACATATATGTACCCCATAGCTCATTCACATTACAGATATATATATGGATCGTGTGTGCATACACATGCATTGATACATATATATATATATCTGTATATAATAACCTCAGACTATTCTAGGATTCCCTTTTATTAATTGGCCAAGTCCAACAATATTGAATGTCATTTTCTATACCCTACCATTTAGTCTCTTCTCTCTTTTCTCTTCCCTTAAAAGAAACAATGGGAGAAAGTAATGGTTAATTTTTTTTTAAAAGCCACAGCTTTGATTAACAATCAAAAGCTTTTTTTTTTCCTGGGGGTAAGTGCAGGCTAACCTTTCTCACATAAAGTCTAAATATCGGCCCTTTTGTGAGGATCAGAGAATTTCCCCATATCTCCAATCTATAGAATTAGGGGAACTAACTCTGTGTGTGTGTGAAGAAGAAGATGGGTCTGAGAGATCAGTTCTACAATGTACAGGACAAGAATAATCCCTACTTCAATGCTTCTCCAACTTTCATAGAATGGCTCAAGCCATCATCGTCTTCTTCTTCTTCTTATTCTGATGAGACTTGCCACAACGAGGTCGTTCGAGAGACTATCCAGTTTCTGCCTCTATCGAAAGATTTGGAAGTTGTTGGAGAGGATCAAAGGGAGGTGTTTGGATCAATGAAACAAGAGAAGGTGTTTCTGGAGCAAGTTGGGGTGGCTTTGCACATTGGGTTGCCTACTAATAATTACACAGAAGACAGTAGTGAGGGGACTGATATGAAGAAGGTTACTGGTGTTAAAGAAGAAGAAGAAGAAGACGAAGAAGAAGCAATAGAAGAAGAAGAAGGCCTGAAGATGATGAAGAGAAGCTTCCATGGATTCAACCAAGAGAGAAGGTTCTGGATACCAACTCCTGCACAGATCCTAATTGGGCCGATGCAGTTTGCCTGCTCCATATGCAGCAAAACCTTCAATAGGTATAACAACATGCAGGTAATTAAGCTTCCTCCTCTCAGCTTTTCTCCTCAAGCCGAAAAAATATTTTCATCTTAATATTCGTTACAGTATGTTTAGCTATTATTACATTATTTTTGTGAGAGAACTATAAAACCAGAGTGCCACTTAAAAAATTAAATAGAAACGATCCAGAATCAATCAAGCATCTAATTATTAACAGCTTGCTGGCTAAGTGCTTTAATTTATTTGAAACCAAGATCAACCATATGCATAAACCATCAAACAGCTTGCACTTCAGTAGATCTACATGGTATTTTATTTTTTCCCTTTCCTTTTTCAAGAGGAAGACAAATTTTTTTTTACCGCCGTTTATATTGAAACTCCCTACTCAAGATCACGAAATCTAGCTTTCATCAATTCTTAAAGTATTGATCCCTTTATATAGTAGGGGGGAGTCGTTTTCTATAGAGAGGGTCGATATATAGATTTACCTATAGAGATAGGATCGATGGGGAATTTAGATCACACACGTGTGCAATGAGAAGGTAGCTAGTTACGTTACACTTTAATTATAATCCTAGATATACACATTTATTTAGAGATTATTTGATAGCCATGGTTTGGCAGAAATGGGATGAGTAGCTATATAGGGGTAAAAGAAGTTTAGGATTAATCAAACTCCTAAGCAAAAAATAATGTCCGAGTTTGAATTGAAAAATCTTGAGAAAAACAATATTTGATCTCTTCCTAGTGCGGCATTTCAGTTTTGTTCATTATCTTTTGGCCAAAAAAAAGTTTTGATCATTATCACCTATGCATGCATGCATGACAAATATAATTGGCTTGGTACGTGTAAATAATCCCCAGTTAAATTGTATAATAACTACGAATGTATGCCTTAAATAGTATACTTCTTTACATTATATAATAGTATGATGATTAAGCTCACATTTCATGATCAAAGAAAAACATGGAAATTTAACCAAGCTAAGCATGGCTGCTTGATGAGCATCTGATCTTTTATGCTTATCGCTTTAAAAAGTTTGAGGGAGATAATGGCCTCCATATAAATATATATACACACACACTATGCTCTTTTAATTTACTTTGTTTCTTTTAGCAGAAAAGAACCCTTTGTATGTTCCTCAACATGTGAGAGAAAATTTACTCATATTTTTCGGTTTCTTACTTTCCCGATATTGCTATTGCCCTTTTAATTTGGAGCAATAGAGAGAAGCCCTCGATTAGAAGGGATATATATAGATATAGCACAGGAATGCTAAATATAAAGGATGACAGAAAATTAAATCACGGAGACTTATAAATCAAACAGCAAAGTTGTCGGAGGCACATACATGCACAAAGTTTAGAAAAATATCCAAAACCTTTGCATTCTCCATTAGCAGAATTTTCAAACTTCTGCAGTTAGAGCTTAGAGAGGCATAAAGAAACTTAGCACGACTAGCTAGTGCCGTAGCCGTAGCTTTTTGACCAGTGTTTGACTAGTTACTAGTTATACTATTTAACCTCATCACTGATAATAAGAATCTGATCGAAAAGCTTTTGAATAAAAAAGATTAACTAGGGTAATTATATCAAAACATTTTTCAATTAAACTCCCATTTATGTAATTAACATAACTAATTTGGCCCACAAATCTTTCACACGAATTGAACATTTTGAAAAGTTACAAAAATGTCGTGCCAGTCCATTACTTTTGATTAGTCATCCATTAGCAGGTAAAGGGAAGTGGAGGCCCTGATCTCAAGCAAGACATAATAAACTTGGATCCAGATTAATTGGAAAAGTCAGATTTGGCCCTGATCTCAAGAGTACTTTTTGTATTCACATATATTCAAACTTGAGATTTTGTGTTTAAGGGATTAAAGCTTTTACTAGGATCGACGCTTGTTGGTAGTCAGATTATTGTTTTGCCGATATCACATAACCCTAATGAATTTGATCCCTTTTCTTACTGGCAGATGCATATGTGGGGGCATGGGTCTGAATTTAGGAAAGGACCAGACTCACTTAGAGGAACACAACCAGCAGCCATGTTGAGGCTGCCATGTTATTGCTGTGCTCATGGCTGCAAGAACAACATCAACCACCCAAGAGCTAAGCCACTCAAGGACTTCAGAACCCTGCAGACTCACTACAAGAGAAAGCATGGCTCCAAACCCTTCATGTGCAGAAAATGTGCCAAGACTTTTGCTGTCAAAGGAGATTGGAG
>JANTPZ010139784.1:0-22093 GCA_025593235.1 Vachellia pachyceras | reverse complement strand
AAAAAAAAATTTCTCTGTTCAAAAAATAAAAATTTCAAACCTTTCTTATCAGTTTGATGAAAAGGTATTGAATAGTTCATGTGCCACCGCCAGTTTTTGCATGTTATCTCAATTTTCAATTCTCACACGTAATGGTTTTTTTTTCCATTCACTCTTCATTTTTTGGCCAACTTTTTTTTTTGGCCAAGCTTCTAGATTCATATAAGAAGTAGGTACATAAATCTAGTACCTAATATTACTCTATACATGCCGAAGCCAGCTGATCACATGTACTTGCTTATTTATGTAATAATCTTGTTATTTTTTTCAACGAAATCTTATCAAAAAGCTCATAAAAATGGTATTTCCATTTTAATTGTTGTTGTTCTTTAAAAATTTTTCGATCTTTAATATGAGATTTACTTTGTAATTTAATTTTTTATTAAAGTGATCTTGTGTTAAGTACCAAATGGAGTCTTATTTCTATCCTTTTTTTTTAATGGAAGAGTCTTTCTTATGTCCTTAATATAAAATCTTGTTAAACTTTGGTCATGTATTTATCATTTTTTGCAAGTTAATTTATATAATAAACTTATAAATTAATCTTTAGTAATTTGATATTACACATGGTTATTTTAAAGAGATTAGGTTACATTTATTATAAATGAATAATTTATCTTATTTTCTTAATTAATCATTCTTATACTAAGAACCAGAGGAAGTATTGTATACTAATAACCGTTAAGCTAAGCAGAGGGATTTAATCTTTTTAAACAAGATTTTAAGTTAATGGTTGAATCTCAAAGATATTAAAATCACATGGTGAGAGTTATCTTTAATGGACTGAGTTAAACAATATTCCATTAAAATTTGGTAGCATTATATGTCAAATAATTACAATAATTTTATATAAAGGAGGAAAAAAAAGAAGGGAGAATTACCCAGAGGTTCCAAGTAAGGGAATGTGTTACAAAATGATCCTAAGGGGTTGTTGATGACAAGTCGAGAAGCATCATTTACAATTGAAGTAGCTATCATTAACAACCTCTTGGGATTATTTTGTAACGCATTCCCTTACTTGGGATCTTTGGATAATTCTCCCAAAAAAGAAAGACATCATATAAACTAATAATTATTGTCTTTAATTTTTAATAGTAAGGATGGAGTTTTGACGTTAGATACACAATTTTTTCCCTTGTGTAATGTAACATGTCGGTTGACATCTATCTTATAAAGAGGTTATTTATGATTATATATTAAATGTTGAAGATATTAGGAAACATCTTTTCAAAGAAAATGACATCAAGTGCATCATCAAATTGTAATTTAATTAAGATGATCCATGAAAACTGTCTTTGGATGAGATCATAACTCTTTTTTTGTCTTGCACGACTTTATTGACTCTGATCGTCAAAGTTTTAGTTGACCATTAACTTCTCTATTGGTTTTCATACTAATTACTTATTAAAGATATTCAATTTCCATTTATTGCCCCCGAAGAAGAAAAACTTCAATCTGTAATGATGAAGTGATCTAACACGAAACCTGCCCAAAAAGAATATAGAGAATCATGATATTTCTAGACTCGCATATCTTATAAGCATTAATAGTCAAGGATTTGAAAGTTCAATTAAGTGAAGTAATTATATAAATAAATTATTATTGAAAGTTTTATTAAAGTAATACTCTATATTTTAAAATTATACCTTACCCATATGAATATGTAAAAACAATCTTCTTGGTATAACAAGAATCATATCATATATAACTGAAAATTCTTAGCTTTAAACTACTTTATGATAGGGATGTGATAGACAAAAATATCCAAAGTTGAGAAGAGTTTTTTCAATTTTAGCCATATAAAGTTAAGGATTTGAACTTTATGGGTCAAATCAATTGAATTGGGACAACTATATGAGACATAATTAGGGGTAATATATATGCTGAAACTTAACATGATATTATCATATAGGCTAAGGTCCAATTTTGTTCACAAAGTTACTATGTAGGAGCAACGTTGTCTCAAATTTTTTTATTTAATGTTCTCCAGAAAGTATTAAATCACAACAACTTCACCTTTGACATTATTCAAGTTAAATTTAATCATTAGTTGATCAAATATGATAGCTATTAAGTTTATATTTCATCCACGTTATTTTTATTTTTGAATTAAAGGTGTAAACTTACTTCAAAAATGATTACTCAAATGATATTATTACGGTTTAGAAACTTTAAGATGCAACGGTGAATTAAAAAAAATTGGGACAACATTTTCCTTCTTGAATACTTCTGAAATATAATTAGACCTCTACACTATCCATATATCAAATTGTTGTTAAAAAAACAGAAGAAGAAACCAATAAAGAGAGGAGAAGAGAAAAAAGAAAATTTTTAATTAATTCGATTTAATAACAAAAGGAAAAGTGATGGTGTTAAAGAATTTTAAAAGAGAAAAATGTAAGGAAAAACACAAGAATTTTTTTAAAGCAATTTTAACCTGTTATAAAAATTTTGTAGGAAAATATGAACATATATAAAGCAAGAGAGAAATGAAAAGATGAGAAACTACTTTTTATTATTTAATCAGAATAAATCCATTAAAAATCTTTTCCCCTTCCCCCTAGCTCCTTGTTATTGTACTTGAACGATATTACATCATAATCACGTATTATATATATAAGACAAAGGATGATGTAATATTATTGACTATATGTAGTAACACTAATTTCTAACTCTCATGCCTCATCTTTTCAAACAAGCTAACGTAATTTGAACTAGAAATTCATGCATGGGGTTTCTATGACCACAAGAAGGTGCTGACTAAACCTTGTGTGTGAGACTATTAAATATCAATCGTAGTTGTGTAGGCATAATTGAATTTGTTCACCTCTATCCGATGCTACTATCTTAGTAACCCAACTACCTCGTTTCATGGGAACATAAGTCCACAATGGAGAATCCCGTTACCTTTGAGTGATTATCGCGATTGCATATTTAGGATTCAAATACAAAACCACTATTAAGTTGGAACTACTCACAGCTAGCTGATCCAAGCGCTCGGTGATTATAGACATAAAAAACTCATGGGTGTTGGTATCGATTTGAATAATACCATAAAAATGATATTTAGCAATGGAAAAATGCATCGTTAAATGTCTATTTTCCATCAGAAAATTTTCATTTAACGACGTAAAATATTAACGACCCTCGTTTTAGCGACAAAAAATAGCCATTTAGTGATGGATTTTCTGTTGCTAAATGATATTTTTCTGGTAGTGGAATATATACAGTCAAAGTCTTCATTGACATTAAGAAATCATTAATCAATTAGTTAATTAAAATACCTTGTCATGAAGTTGACTAATTAATAAAGACTAAATAGAAAAAAAACTAGAAAATAAATATTTAGAAAAATGTTTTTCAAGTAACCGGTTGGATACAACATAAAAGTCATTGAAAGTTCAAAAGCAAAATAAAATAATTACAAAAAAAAAATGCTTCCTCAATTTTGCTACTACCAATATTCAACTAACACAAAGCTTTAATTCAACGCACCAATTATTAATTATGATGGAAAGCTTAACCTAAAATGTTCAAACACTTGATCTGGGTGTGAAAAGAGAATATATACCATAAGCGTCTGATTTTACATTTTAGTTCAACTAAAACCACAGTTGATATTTTCACCAAAAAAAAAAAACCACAGTTGATATACATACATAATTAGAATGAATCTATATGCTTTCACACGAAACTCACTATTCATATTTTTTAAATTAAATAAATAAATATATATATATATATATATATATATATAGAAGTGCCATGAATAAACTGGGAGGACAAAGAGAGAATATAGTAACCTGCTCACACAAGCAAACTAGAATTTTATATACCTTTGCCCCAGTTTTGCTCAACCTTAGTGCCAAACTAGAATTCTTGTTTTTCTCGTGCCAAAATCATTAATATTTGGTTTACTTAATCTGTAAGTAAAGCTAATTAAGAGATAATAAATCAATATCAGAAAAAAAGAAAAATTTGGTAAAATTTGTTTATATTAATTTATTTTTATATACTCTTAATTATAAAGGTGAAATATTATAGATGGGAGTAGTTTAAAATTTTCTCCCTTAATGAAAGGTTAAAAAAAGGATCATTGTTAAACTATATAGAGATCAAGCAAATTTATCCATATTTTAAATTACCAAAAGAGTTTTTATAATCATGGTTAGGCAATCCATCACGTCATCACCAATGTTAATATAGGCATAAATATGGGAAAATCAGTTTAAAGTCCGTATTTTTATACACAAAAAGTAAACTTAATTGAATTCAAGTTCTTCTTCCCATTAGTAAAATTTTTGAATAGACCGTCGATTATCTCTATAAATATTCATTGAGGTAATCTAAATCTATAGATACAGATCTCATATCTCAAAAAAAAAATTCTCATTCTTCAAATATTTTATCATTCACTTTTATTTCTCATCATTAATTAATTACTTTATTATACTTGAGGAAACATATTTTATCTTTAACTATTCATGATATAATCTATAGATACATCTCATATCTCTAAAAATATTCTCTTTCCTCAATATTTCATTATTCACTTTTATTTCTCTTCATAAATTAATTACTTTATTACTTGAGGAAACATATACGATAATACACATTTGTCATATTTTCATCACTTTTACTTTATAGGAGGAGAGGGCCGGGTCAACATCTGAATGTGTGTGTGTCGGTCGATATATAGCTTGAATGTATGTGTAGGTTGATAGCATGAATGAATCCATAATGAGTTTGTTTGGTACAATGTTTTCAAAAGTCAAACGTACGAATAATATTTTTCCGTAAAACGAGATAATCTTCTCCATCTATTTATCTCGACTTACGTAAAAGTGTTTTTCTGCTGCGTTTTCAAACGGACCCAATAATGTTGCAAACATATATATATATAACTACTGTTAATGCAAGAGCCTATGTTTGGCCATCATCATAGGGTCCACAAAATTTGTGTGAACCTTATTACCAAATATATGAAATTTGAGATTTTGACTCTCTCATCCTATCCTGAAATCTCACCTCATTTTTCCACATTCGAAGTCTCATGTTTAAAAAATAAATAAATGAAAATTGAGGTTTTGACTCTCTTGATAGGTAGCCAAGCAAAAACCCTTTTCTCACCTCTATAAAGAGTTTGCTGCAGCATTCTTAGCTATTCAGTTTCATAAAATTTTCTATATTTATACACACCCACCCCATCATCATCATCATTTTGTTTCAGTACCAGAAAATAGTTAAAGGCGTGTTTGGCTACAAGAGGAAGAATGATGGACAGTGGTGATATGCACAAAGCTAGTAGCAGTTTACGAGCAAACAGTTCTTTGTCATCAGCATGGAGGAGAACCTCCATGGATGCCTTTTCGAGGTCTTCGCATGAGGAAGAAGACGACGAGGAGGCTCTCAAATGGGCTGCTCTTGAGAGGCTTCCAACTTACAGTCGTTTAAGGAAAGGCTTGTTGACATCTTCACATGGTGTGATCAATGAAATAGATGTCTCTGATATTGGATTGCAAGAAAGAAAGAAACTTATTGAGAGGCTGGTTAGAGTCGCAGAAGAAGACAATGAGAAGTTTCTGCTCAAGCTCAGAGAAAGAATCGATCGGTAATATACACATATATATATATATAAATCTTCAATAGTTCTTGTACAATATTACGCTTGAAGATTTCATATTGGTTTAATTTGAATCTTTCTTTTCGTTTTCTGAAGAGTTGGGATTGAGATTCCAACGATAGAAGTTCGGTTTGAGCATTTGAATGTGGAGGCAGAGGCTTATGTGGGAGGTAGAGCGATGCCGACATTCATAAACTTTGTGGTTAATATATTTGAGGTAAATTTTTTTTTCCTTACTACGATACGAATATGTTCTATTTATTATTTTGGAATAATTAACAATTATTCTGAGAATTTGTGTCTCTGCGTCTGTGTTGATGCATATCCAGAATTGCTTGAATTGTCTGCATATTCTTCCAAGCAGAAAGAAGCATATGAAGATCCTTAAAAAAGTGAGTGGAATTGTGAGACCTCGTAGGTGAGAATTGATGAGAAGAAGCAGTGAGGCTCCAATATTATTATTATATGTGTGTCTCATCATAATACTAATTCATTAAGACTAATTGTCCTTTTTATGTTTTTTTTAAAAAAGGATGACACTGCTTCTTGGTCCTCCAAGTTCCGGAAAAACCACGCTCCTTTTGGCTCTAGCCGGAAAACTTGATCCAAACCTTGAGGTAAAATTAAAAAAATAGCAGTAATTTCATATAGGTTTCAAGGAATAAAAAAAAAATCATCATCAAATCTCTGAAAATCATGAAATTGAGTTTGAGCATTATGAGACATGTGTTATATTAATTGCAAACATGAAAAGACATTTTCCCTCTTCTCCTTCTTTACATTTTCTCTTAGATTTCAATTCAAATAATTAAGGAGAATGAGATTTTTTTCATGTTTGTAATTAATCTAACACAAATCCTACGGGACTATAATTCAATTTCATGATTTTCAGAAACCTGATGGTAATTTTTTATATTTTTTGAGATCTGTAAATAATTTTCCCATTAAAAAAATAACCTCATCCATCACTTAATTAATTAATTAATTAATTAATTAATTCCTCTTTATTAACTATGATTAATATAGGCAAACACATATAATGATGGTGCAGGTTTCAGGGAGAGTGAGTTATAATGGACATGGAATGAATGAGTTTGTAGCACAAAGAACAGCAGCTTACATAAGTCAAAACGATTGTCATATTGGAGAAATGACAGTAAGAGAAACCTTGGCCTTCTCTGCAAGGTGCCAAGGTGTAGGATCACGTTATGGTTAGTCTATTAATTGCTCTTTGTCTCTCTTTAATATTTTTCATATACACTGTAGCAAAAAAAATATTTCTCATATACACTACCAGAAAAATGCCATTTAGTGACGGAAAATCTGTCTAAACGAATGTTCTAATATTTTCCGTCGTTAAATGAAATTTTTCTAATGGAAAATAGCCATTTAGCGATGGATTTTTCTTTCGCTAAATGGTATTTTTTTTTGTAGTGATATTTTTAATCCACTAATTAAGGATTTTAACTTTGTTACAGACTTGCTTGCTGAATTATCAAGAAGAGAGAGAGAAGCAAATATTAAGCCTGATCCAGATATTGATATATACATGAAGGTCAAAACATAAGCCTATGCCTTTGATTTCTACTAAACTTATTTTATGCGTAGTCCTATATGCATTAATTATTAAGACTTAATTATCTCAACCCAACTCATTTACAAGTTCTAATCAGACTTGCTAGATGAGAATTTTTTTCCAATACGCCAAGTTTCATGGATGGTCAAAACATAAGCCTATGACTTACTTATGTTTGACAGAGATATGTAGGCCCCACTTAATTTAAATTAAAATAATTTTAATTTTTAATTTTTTAGAAATATTAAAAAGTTGTTCCTAGTATTAAAAAAAAGTAAGGGAAATTTGCATTCAGGTCTCAAATAGGAGAATTAATGAATGAAAGGTTTTAAAGATTCACAAAATTACGATAAGGTCCCAAGAGTAGTTTATGAGGTTATCATTAACAATCTTACCAACCTTCATTAACAACCTCAGCAGCTATTTCTGGGATCTTATGGTAATTTTGTGAATCTTTGAAACCTTTCATTCATTAGTTCTCATATTTAGAACTTGATTGTAAATTTTCCAAAAAGTTATAATTAAGTTTTAAAGCTAATTAGGTTTTTTTTTTCAAAAAGCAATTTACAGTAAATTTTCTGAAATTCAGTACTATCTTGGGAAAATGAGTGTGAGGTCCCAAGTAAAGGACTTAACCGTCAAATGGTCCCAAAGATTCAAAAAATTATTATAAAGTCCAAAGAGTAGCTGCTGAGGTTGTTAATGAAGGCTGTTGAGGTTGTTAATAACAACCTCAGCAGCTACTTTTGGGACCTTATAATAATTTTTTGAATATTTGGGACCATTTAATGGTTAAATCCCTTACTTGTGATCTATAATTCATTTCCCCTGCTATATTTCTTTTTTGAAAATTTTCATATCTAGTTTTTGAGAATAAGCGTAGTCTTTAAGATTCTAGATGTAATTTCTTGTCTTTTCAAACTCAAGAAAGGTAGGTAGTACCTACCCCTAAGATATCATATCTATGCCAATAAAATATGAACATCAATTTGGCCGGACCTACTTATATATATATATTGTTCATTCGTCAAGCATTGTGTATGCATATATAGGTAGACGTCTTAAACTTTTAATATTTCATAATACATTCATTTTCAATTGATAGTCACTAAAATAGTTTTAATGCACCAGGCAACTGCATCTAAAGGCATGGAGGCAACCCAGATGATGACTGAGTATGTGCTAAAGGTATAATATCAACAAAGTGTTATTGCTTTTATTGAAATTTTTTGCAAATTAAATTAAGAGCAATTAATTAGGAAAAAGATATTTACATTTTACAATAATTTGTAGATTTTGGGGCTAGAAATATGTGCTGATACTATGGTAGGGGATGAAATGATACGTGGCATATCGGGTGGACAAAGGAAACGTGTTACTACAGGTAAAATTATTCTGCAATTTCTTGTCCTATACGTATTAAACTCAATCGGTGTGTCCCACAAAGAGTTGGGATTAATGTTTGTAAAAGTGAATTTTATTCTAATTGACTTCTGTAAATTGAAGTTAGAATAAGAGTTAATTAGTGTAAATGATTTATGTTTAAATAGGTTAAGTGTGCATTTGGATAAGCTTGTTTTAAATTATTTTACGATGTTTGAAATAAGATATGAATGGAGTTTTATTTTGACTTGAATGAAAATGCTTTTTAAAATGCTTCTAAAGGCAAGGGCAGACCTAGGTGTATTTCACCGGGTTCAGTCGCACATCCTGACTTTCAAAAAATTATGTATATATTAGTAGTATGTGATTTATTTTGCACTCAATCATTTGTTAATTATGAATTCAATGAATTTTTACTCAAATTCTTTTTAAACAACATTAAGAATGAGTCGCACTGATCTTCTCAAAAAATAGTTTGCATCTCCTAAATCAGGATCTGAGTCTGCCATTGTCTGAAGGTTTCCCAACCAAATACTAAAGTTCAAATGTGAAGAAAAGCTAAAAATTACAAGTCAAAAAATAGTTGTTTCAACTTTAAAGTGACTTTTGAACAAAAAGTTGCGTTGCCCCTAATCGTGTCAAACATCAAACATAATTGTAGATCTAAATTGATTTTTTTTTTCAGTTGAAAAGGGTCAGTTTTAACATGGAAAACACCAAAGCAAAACACACCCTAAGTACATTTTATCTTTTTTGTTGTTGCTAGACTCACTTTCTTTAGGTGAATTATCCTTACCTGTTCAAATGAATAAAAACTAGTCTGCATAAAATGGGCCTACATTACGTGCATCAAGATAGGCCAAGCGTCACAAATTTGAACAGAAGTTTAACCTTTGAAATAGCATATCTATATTATGGTTGTATAATGTACCAAAAAAAAATATTATCGTTGTATAACAATTTTCTTTACCAAAACCTGAAATTTGGAGATTTTAATGTTGGCATGGATACAGGAGAGATGATGGTTGGACCAGCAAATGCAATGTTCATGGATGAAATATCAACAGGCTTAGATAGTTCCACAACCTTTCAAATTGTGAAATGTCTGAGGCAAATCGTTCACATTATGAATGGAACTTCAGTTATCTCTCTGCTTCAACCTGCACCTGAGACTTATGAGCTCTTTGATGACATTATTTTGCTCTCTGATGGCGAAATCGTTTACCAAGGACCACAGGAACACGTCCTAGAGTTTTTCGAGCACATGGGATTCAAATGTCCTGAGAGGAAAGGTGTTGCTGACTTTCTTCAAGAAGTATGCCACTCTTTAACCACCTTTTATTTCTAAGATGCTAAATATAACTCAAAAAAAGATTTTTCAACTCATGCATATATTGACCTGTTTCTGTAGGTTACTTCAAGGAAGGATCAAGAGCAGTATTGGATGCGTAGGGATGAGCCATACAGATTTATAACAGTGACTGAATTTTCTGAGGCATTTCAATCATTTCATGTGGGTAGAACAATTAGTTGATCAGCTTGCTGTGCCATTTGACAAGAGTAATAACCATCCAGCTGCTTTAACAACCAACAAATATGGTATTAGCAAGATGGAATTGCTCAAAGCTAATTTCTCAAGAGAGTTCTTGCTTATGAAAAGGAACTCATTTGTTTACATATTCAAGCTTTCCAAGTAAGCTACTATGTTCAACTCATCTTCTTTTCAATTTCTCCAAATAAATAAATATAGAAGGAAATTACTGTAAGGTTCTAAGAAAAAAATGTAATAACAAAAAAGTCTCGATAAAAAGTGAGTAGTTGTCACAAGTCTCACGTTGAGACGGTTACATTGAAAAAGAAACCTTATAAGATTTTGGGTTCCCCAACTTCAACAATTAACTTTTGGAATGTAATTTTTTCAAGGACTTGTTCCCTTTACAGCAACATGGACCTGTTTTGGTATTTACATCCCTTACTTAGGACTTCATAGTAATTTTCTCATAAACATAATCACACATCAATTCAGAAAAAAGAGATACACAATCATGTGAATTGGGATTTCATTCCCTTTTTTCTTTTCTTTTAGCTTGCAGTAATGGCAATAATAGCAATGACCTTATTCCTACGAACTGAGATGCACAAGGATTCAATAGACCATGGAGGATTTTATGTGGGGGCTTTGTTTTTTTCTATGATTATGTTACTGTTCAATGGGATGTCTGAGATGTCTATGACCATTGGGAAGCTTCCTGTTTTCTTCAAGCAACGAGACCTCTTGTTCTACCCCGCTTGGGCATACACTATTCCTGGTTGGATCCTCAAGATCCCAGTTACTCTCGCTGAAGCTGCTGTTTGGGCTGCCCTCACCTACTATGTTATTGGATTTGACCCAAATGTTGGAAGGTATAAAAATACAAATCCTTCACAAGTTCATCCTTTTATCATTCCTAGATCACTCAACTTTTTAGGCACTGAAGTTGAAAGAGTGTGATAATACTGAGAATTTCATTTAACAATTTGAGGGTTGGAAAGAATAAAATGATCATTGAAATAGTGGGACACTTGGTGTTGTTGATGATGATGTAGGTTTTTCAAGCAATGCCTTTTGCTATTTATACTTGGACAAATGGCTTCTGGAATGTTCAGAACAATTGCAGGAACATGTAGGAACATGATAATTGCAAACACATTTGGAGCATTTGCAATAATCACTCTTCTAACACTGGGAGGCTTCATCTTGTCAAGAGGTAGAAAATAAACAATTCATAGCTTTATATACATGTATTTGAAGATCTCTATTTTTAGCTCTTGAAAATATCTTTAACAGAAAATTAAGACCCTGTTAACTTATGTCCCATTTTGTCCAAAAACTTTCACTAATCAAAACTGCACAGGGCATTTTTGCATAAAATTTCCAGATTTTTGAAAAATCGTCCAGCTTTCCATCACTGAATCCTCATTTAGAATTCTATTTTTGAGCTCTGACTTTGGAAGGATATAAACTCTCTCATGGGACTGAATTAGTAATCCCTCAGGAGACATCTCAAACTCTCTGTCTCCCTCCCGCCATTTTGCCCTTTATATAATTATTGAATTTGAATATTGCATAATGCTTCTTTCTTTGGTTTCCTTTTAAACAGAGGATATAAAGAAATGGTGGATATGGGGTTACTGGATTTCACCTATGATGTATGGTCAGAATGCTATGATGGTTAATGAGTTCCTTGGCAACAGTTGGAAACATGTAAATTTCTTCTATCATCCATAAACCCAAAATTTTATTTACTGTGGTCCTTGACAGACAGATAAATTTTTTTGTCTGCATTGAAAGGTCCTTCCAGGTACATCTGAGCCGCTAGGAATTTTGATTCTCAAGTCTCGTGGGTTCTTCGTACATGCATATTGGTACTGGATAGGTGTTGGAGCATTGATTGGATTTGTACTTTTACTCAACATTTCTTTCACTCTATCACTCACATTTCTTAGTCGTAAGTCTGTCTGTCTGTCTCTCTCTCTCTCTCTATCTATCTATCTATCTATCTATCTATCTATCTATCTATCTATCTATCTATCTTTTCCTGTGTTTCTTTGTACTTGATCATTTGATGATACTTTTACATTATATTACTGATACGTAAAACATGTAAATGAGCAGCATTTGAGAAGCCACAAGCTGTAATACATGAAGAATCTCATGGAAAAGCTCAAGAAATCATTGAGTTAACAAGTTTAGGAGGTGCAATAAACAGTGTCATTTTCTGTGTTCTACTTTTAAGAGCTATTTTATGAGCATGGATTAAAGTTTAGTTATTATAATTGGTCATTTCAGGGGACATGGATGATACTAATAAGATTGAGAGGGTGACTAAATCAGAGGCTGCACCATTAAGGTTAGATAGTACAGATAGTGCAAGCCAAAACAAGAAAAAAGGAATGGTTCTTCCATTTGAACCACATTCAATCACCTTTGATGAAATTACATACTCTGTTGACATGCCTCAGGTAAACTGTTTTTTTTTCTTTAATTAACATGAGAACTAAATTGCTTGAGAAAAAATAATTACATTGTTACAGTTGAAAAAGACACTTAACTCTAATTACTTGAACTTGTAGGAGATGAAGAACCAAGGTATAGTTGAGGACAAATTAGTGTTGCTAAGAGGTGTTAGCGGAGCATTCAGGCCAGGTGTTCTCACAGCTTTGATGGGTGTGAGTGGAGCAGGAAAAACTACATTAATGGATGTGTTGGCAGGTAGAAAAACTGGTGGATATATTGAAGGGAACATATCTATTTCGGGATATCCCAAAAAGCAAGAAACTTTTGCTAGAATATCTGGTTACTGTGAGCAGAATGATATCCACTCTCCTCATGTCACAGTCTATGAATCCTTACTTTACTCAGCATGGCTTCGTTTGTCCCCTGAAGTCGATTCCAAAACCCGAAAGGTTTGCCCTTGGCACCTAAAAGTTTAACACGCCAATATGTCAGATTTTAATCCCAAAGTTGATGATGTTTTGTGTTAGGATCACTCTTGGAAACTTAGGACAATATATGAAAAGGGATAGATACCTTTTGTAGGTCATAACTTTGACATGGAGACTCTTGCTATTTTGGAGAAACAAGTAGAGAAATAGGGTAGCTATAAGTGGTTGTGGTCAAAATCTATGAAATAGCTGTGAAAGTAATTTTTTTGGGTGTATATATCTTCCATTTGGTTCAGCAGAAGAGGCAGAGAACAATTTTGAGAAGTATGGCTTAGGAATCTGGAGTGGAGAGAGCCAATCATCCAATCATCTCAAACTATTGGCAAACCTATTATGTGTCTATTTTCTAGAGTTTCTGTCCTGTTGTGAGAGTTGTGTCTGAGTGTGTGACTTGTATCTTTTATTCATTAATCAACTGTTGTATTGTAATCTGAAGTTGTAGTCGTTATCCTTGTTATGCAGCAACAGTATTGTTAATCTGTCTTGTTTATTTCTAGCTTTTAGTCTTATTATCATCTTGTTGGGAAAGGGTCCTAACATTTTTGTTTTCTTGGTTCTTATATAAATGGTTACAGATGTTTATTGAGGAAGTGATGGAGCTGGTAGAGTTGAATCCATTAAGACGAGCTCTGGTTGGTTTGCCCGGTGTGAGTGGTCTCTCCACCGAACAACGCAAGAGATTAACTATAGCTGTTGAACTAGTGGCTAATCCATCAATAATTTTTATGGATGAGCCTACCTCAGGGTTGGATGCAAGAGCTGCTGCAATTGTTATGAGAACTGTTAGAAATACAGTTGATACGGGTCGAACAGTTGTCTGCACAATCCACCAACCAAGCATTGACATATTTGAAGCTTTTGATGAGGTGAGAACCAATGAGTAATGACTAATAAGGTTGAAAAATTTATTTCACCATTAATATACAATGATAGTATGTTTGGTTCATGTTACGAAATAAAATTGTGGTTTCAGCTCTTATTATTGAAGCGAGGAGGACAAGAAATTTATGTGGGGCCACTAGGTCGTCATTCTTGCCACCTCATCAAGTATTTTGAGGTAAAATAATGTGTTTTGTACTTGTTCTTGGGTTTTAAGGCAAGTTGAACCTGGATTAAATGAAGTTATGCAGATTAAATTCTTAATGAGATGTTAAGGTTTGGCTTAACTATTAAAAATTGACTCCAAAATATTGTTCACTTGAAACTAAGTGCACCATTAAACATCAAAACCTACAGAAGTACACTCATCTTTTAATTTCAATATCATTCAATGAAAAAATTATAGTTCTTAATAGTTTTTTTTAACTGAAACTGCAAGATTTATACCTTTGGTTTTATATCCAGGGGATTGAAGGGATTAATAAAATCAAAGATGGGTACAACCCAGCAACTTGGATGCTAGAAGTTACAACTCAAGCACAAGAAATGGTTTTAGGTGTTGATTTTGCAGATCTATACAAAAATTCTGATTTATACAGGTAAAGCATCACTGTCCTATCTTAGTATAAATCAGTCTAGTAACTAATTCAATTAATGAGACTATATATATACACTAAAAGCATCATCATAAAATGTGACTTGTTTTAGGAGGAACAAAGAACTTATATCAGAATTGAGCAAGCCTATTCCGGGTTCGAGAGATCTCTACTTTCCTACTCAATTTGCACAACCATTTCTGGTTCAATGCATGGCTTGCTTGTGGAAACAACATTGGTCCTACTGGCGAAACCCGCCATATACCGCAGTGAGATACTGGTTCACTACCTTCATAGCTTTAATGTTTGGAACAATGTTCTGGAATCTTGGATCCAAAATGTAAGCTCTATTATTTCACCCAAAAACCAAAACAAACCCCCCTTTTCTGAACTACTGCATTACATTCTTCTTTTCTTCATAACCCCCATGTTTGTTCACTTTTGAAACATTTTTTGTTTCTTTAAAATCTTGCAGAAGCCAGCAACAAGACCTATATAATTCCATGGGGTCAATGTACAATGCTGTACTTTTTCTCGGGGTTCAAAATGCATCTTCAGTTCAACCAGTGGTGGCCGTTGAACGGACTGTGTTTTACAGAGAAAAAGCTGCTGGAATGTATTCAGCACTCCCCTATGCATTTGCACAAGTAAGTTTAATCAATGATTCCCTTGCAACAATCTTAAAGATGCAATTTTTATATGTTACCTCTTGACTTTAGTATAAGAGTTGGGTAACTAATTGGAGATACCAAAAAAGATTAGTTAAGTTGGTTATTTATAACAAATTTATGTTAATTTTTCTATAATATCCTTTCTAATCATGTGCATTATAACTAATATTTGATAAAAACCTCTTTCTATGTGCAATTAATAGAGATACTTTGAGGATTAAAGTAAACATTTTATCTAACTCCTATAATTAGAACTGAAGGTAGAAAAAAGTTTGATGCGATACTGTATATTAAGGTA
The DNA here is from genome assembly GCA_025593235.1 of Vachellia pachyceras. Lineage (NCBI taxonomy): Eukaryota > Viridiplantae > Streptophyta > Magnoliopsida > Fabales > Fabaceae > Vachellia > Vachellia pachyceras. The sequence goes on along the minus strand of JANTPZ010139784.1, from coordinate 6,543 downwards.
TAAAAACTGTGTTTTCGTGTTTTCAGGTTGCAATAGAGCTGCCTTATATTCTAGCACAAGCTGTGACATATGGTTTGATCGTATATGCAATGATGGGATTTGATTGGACTGCAGCAAAATTCTTTTGGTATCTGTTCTTTATGTACTTCACATTCCTATACTTCACCTTCTATGGCATGATGACTGTGGCTGTCACTCCAAATTATCACGTCGCTGCGATTATTGCTTCTGCATTTTATTCTTTGTGGAATCTCTTCTCAGGATTCCTTATCCCAAGAACCGTAAGTACAATCTGTTTATCATTATTCCATGAGTTATAAATTCTCTCTTTTTTCAGACTCTCAGCAAGTATAAAATAGGTTAACTAAACTGTCTTTTTTTAACCTAGAGGGAAAGATTTAAAAAGCTTGACTTTAGACTTGTCATGTATGTCTAGTGTAAAAGCCACACTTTTTATACGAGAAGTGGGCACATCAAATCAAAAGTTATACTTTTTAAACTAATCCTTAAGAAACGGTTTAAAAAATACTCAATTCTGCATTTGATCTGGAAAATGTTTGGCTTTCTGAATTGAATGTAAAGAAAATGTTTAAAAAGTATGACTTTTTGAATCGAACCTTACTTTGATACAAAGATAGAAAACAAGATAGAATGCAATAATCTAAGGTGCATTATTATAATACGCATGTGATAATTGATTAATATAGACTTGGGTTACAGCATAAGTGGGCCAGAGTAGTACAGAGGCCCATTGGACTAATAACTGCAAGTGAAACCATACTTTAACAATTTGATGTGCCCACATCTAGAAAGTGAAACTTTTCAGGATCTAAACTTGAGATCCAGTCTAGACATTACTTCTCTGGATCTGTGTCTAACTTTTTAAACCGCCCTTATCTAAGATCGATATCCTGTTGAAGTCTAAAGAGTCATTTTTAAAAAAAACCAGTCTAAATGTCCATTTTTGCACTAGTGTCTATATGTAAAACATGGAAGTAGTAGGCTGATTAATAATGAGTGTGGAATTGAGCAGGCGATTCCAGTGTGGTGGAGATGGTACTACTGGGCATGTCCAGTGGCATGGACTCTGTATGGATTGTTCGCTACACAATATGGAGATGAGACAACAGAGATTGAGTCAGGTGAAGCCGTCAAAGACTTTCTACATCGCTATTATGGCTTCAGGGATGACTTTGTTGGAGTTGTTGCTGCTGTTATTGTTGGCTTCGCTGTGCTTTTTGCATTCATCTTTGCCTTCTCTGTTAAAACCTTCAACTTCCAAAGGCGATAAGTTTATATGTGGGAATCCTAATCAATCTTGTACTTTTGCTTTTTCCCCCTTAAATTAGGTGAATTTTATACCCCACACAAAAGTTTATTATCAATGTCTACTGAAGTGAGGCTCCATTATTTATGTGTAAATTGTGAGACTCAAAAGCTCAGACATGAGCCTACATCCAATTTGTTAAAAATATCAGACGGAAATGAAGAAAGAGACAAAAAAGAAGGAAACTTCTCCAAACTTGATTTTAATGTAAACTACATTATAGTGCTCAGAAAGAGTAAAAGAGCAGATACAGAAGTGACAAGCTTCATGCATCAACTACCATCTCAAACTATAAAAGTTAGAGGGTGATTAAGAATGCAAAAATCACCCTCAATCCTATGAGAAGGTTTAACTATCTGGTTAACACCAGAGTTAGTGTCTCTTAATGTATGACTAACCATTGATGAAGAATTATACTATCTCTTGTATCCAATAAAAAAATTCCTAAAATTCCCTTCTATTGATTACACGTAGTAAAGGGTTTCCATCTAATAACAATTATAGTTGAGAAGCCGTTTTTGGAAAACCAATATATTTGTTGTAAATAACTAATTTAACTAATTTGTTGAATATTTATAAATTAATTATGCAACTCAGAGAGAGGAGTAATTAGGCCATTGGCATGGGAGTAAATTACATGTATTCTACTACTAGAAGTCTAGAAGCAATTTTATCCGAAGTGCTTTTAGGCATTAAATGTGGACATCCCTCCTCAGGGATTTGAAAAATGAGGTTAATTTGTATTGGGCTTTTTTTAGCCCAATTGATGAGGTTAATTGGGCTTCTCAGCCCATGATCATGTCTGGCTAGTTTCTTGAAGAGCAACTTATGATTGAGAAAGTGAATGATTCTACAATTCCCCCTTCTACCAATAAATAAAAAATAAAAATCCCCCTCCTTGTTCTTTATTGCCAACTAAAATTTCCCCCTTCTAAATGACTATAAAGACCATTATTCATTATCGCTGAGATTTATGATATTACATAGTAGATATGATGTGATTAGTTATGAGCACAAATATTTTTGACAAGATTCAAATCTTTGATAATTCAAAACTTGGTGTGAACTGTGAAATAGAGTAGGGGAAATAGTGCATGAGCAGACAAGTGTTAGATAGATTTCATAATCATACCTATCATATCATAATATAATATGAAAAAAAACTTGTGTGAAAAGTCTCCAATATATTAGAAACACGTAGTTCAACTATACAATACTACTGCCTTCTTGAAGCTAGGCTAGGCATGCCTCATTTCAACTTTCAATCAATCATGTTTATAAATAAATAACTTTATCAGTTTAACTAAATTTAAAGTCTTTTTTGTCACCCAACTAATTTTGCAGTAACAATTCTGTTCGTGTTTAGGAATTTATCGAAAAAGTGATTTTATTAATTATAAAATAAATATATGAGCGGAGTTTAACACTTTAAGTATTGCCGGAATCTATGTTCTATACATGCAAATATTGTTAAAAATTGTTGGAAATATTTGTGACAAAACTGAAAAAAAGGCTAAAGGTGTATTTTGACATTTCACTCTGTGCTAAATTTTGCATATAAATGTCAACAAAACTTTGCTAACAACCACCCAAAGGTCCAATGAATCTGGAGCCTTATCTTTGGGGGTTTGTCTTCCACGTTCCTCACGCTCACGGATGACGTATATCCTACTCTTCTAGAAGGATATGCCCCAGAAAAATAACAACAACAAAAAAGGAAAGAAAGAAAGAAATTTTCTTTTTTGTCAAATATTCAAAAAATTTCTCGGTAAATTTTCTTTATATATATATATATTTATAAAAATAAGGCCCTATTTATTATTATTTTTATTTTTTACATCTTTTATTGGATTTGTCGATTTTTACAAGATTTCAATTATTTAACTATGGTTAATGCGATTTTTTTTATTTCATTTACAAGTTCCTAATATATTAATGCTACATTGTAGATATTATTTGCTACAATAATAAAAATATGTGAAGTTGCTCATAGAAGATTATTGCATACAAAGAATAAAAAATAAGAGTAAATATTACAACAAATCCTTAATTGACTTTATTTTAGAGATAATAAAGAAGTTAATTAAGAAATTGAAATGCACATATATTTTAACTGGTTCAAGTGAATTCCATGGATTGACATGGTAAACGTGACATAGTGAGAGTAGAAATTTTCACTACCTTTCTCGTTGTGTTGGATTTGATAATAAACTAATGGCTTGACCAAATTAGAGATATTTATTAAATGCGATCTTTCGATTTATCAATTGTCAACTTTCATTTTTTTTTATTCTTGGTCTCCTTAAGATATGACCATGGCAAACGGATTACAAATTAACTATTATATTTATATCTAACCAATTAATTAATTAAACTCTTAAAATAGCTATTAGATTTGACTATTGTAGACAGATTACAAAATTATTTTTTTATTTTTGGTTGCGAGCTGATAGGTTCCATTTAACTTATCATTTCTATTTTTTTTCTAATTATACGCGGTGGAAAAAATATTAAATATATTATTATCTATGGCTTTTCCTTCATTCCGAGAATTATACTGTTTTCCTTCTGCTGAAAAATGATATTTTATTATATTTATAAGTTGTATTATTAAATTTAAATTTCAGAAAAATTATTACAACTCATGGTTATGAAAACCGGATTGGAAACCGCCGAACCGGCGACTAGTCTAGTCCGGTTGAGTCTCTGACCCCGAGTTGTGGTCCAACCGACCAACCCGAGGTTGACTCGATCGGCTATTTTTTTATAATTTTTTTTATTTTTTACAAAATTTATTAAGATGAATATGAAGTTGTTAGATTAGAGTGAGATATGAATAATAGAAGCTACGAAGCATGAGCCACAGCTTGAGGAATTATAATTTTCTTCATTACCGGAAGGCATATATATATATATATGATAAAAAATAAGAGGTGATAAGATGAATAAATACAACAAAATCAATTATAATGTAAGTAGAAGGATGAATCTATATAGCCCTAGAAAAATATAAGTTAATATTTTCCCACCTAACCTTCTTCTATACTGTCATTTTATTGCATGATGCTTGTCCCATCTGGAGGAGAACATTTTGGTGTTTGAAGGGGAAAACAAAACGTGAAAAGAATAAACAAAATGTCCCTTTATCATATATATATTTTGATATTTTGTTAGGATGAATATTTTGAATTGGTAAATAATGTTGGATAATAGATAATCTATAAGTCTATTATTGATTTGGTAATTATTATTTTGTTAATAATGGAATTTACTATTTATTTTTTGAAATTTTCAATTTTAGATAGTTTAAGTATTAATATGTGATAATATTTATTTTTTTAATTTTTTATTAATCACCGGTCTGACCCCCGGTTTGACTCCGATTTAACCCACTGACCTTAATCCGCTGCCTTATCTGATTCAGTCACCCGTCTAATTTTAATAACGTTGTTACAACATGATATAATATTGGGCAAGTACTAATGGCTCGTCAATGAGCATCTTCTACGTGTCATTAATAAGTTTTTGAGAGATATTGCGCTTGTTTGGTAACATTTGGCTTGTAGCCGTAAGCACGTTCAACAGTGTTTTTCCGTAAAATGAGACAATCTCCTCCACATATTTGCCTCGGCTTATGTGAATAAACCCATAAGTACTTCTCCATCGCTTTGTCAAACAAATAATTGAAATTTGTTAAATATTATACTTATTGGTTAAAACCTAGTTGGCATTCTCCCTTAAAAATGGCTTTACGTGAACGTAAAATTTTACCAATTATTGATTACTACATCCACTTTTTAATATAAGATCTAGTTTACTTTTGTTCGAGAGGTTAATGAAATTAAATACATTAGTTAAAAGTATTTATATTTATCGTTTTTCTCTAAACTAATTTATCTAATTTATAAGCTAATACATGAATTAATTATATACATAAGTAAATATTTTTAAATATTGTATTTAGCTTCCTTAATCTTCCAAATACATGAAATAATCTAATTGACCGTTTGGAAACGCGATAGATAGGTACTTTTACTCAAGTTGAGACAAATATGTTAACAACATTATTTCGTTTTGTGAAAAAAATACTGTTAAACGTGTGTTTGGATCTTACAAACGCTGCGTCAATCAGACACACAGTCAGTAAAAGAATATTTATAAGGAAACATGTATAATTTTTTAATGTTTGCTTCATGGTTGGTGGGCACAAGGATTAACGGACCCTCAGCATTCACAATCATCACAACAATGGTTGCTTGGTTGGCAAGAAAATATGATTAGCAAAAGTAATTATACATGTGGGCCCCACACTAATATGATATCATTGACCATGTCACATAAATATAATACTACAACTACTTGGGCTCCACGCCCTCAGCATAGCGTCATCGCTGTGCAATTTTTTCCATGAAAAAGACAGATTTTTTTTCGAACTGATTTAATTGATTTAAATATTGATGTATAATCTATTGATACACTTAAAAATAATAACTTTAACTAACATATTTAGTCAAATAATCAATTATTGACTAAAAAATTGTTCTCATACTAATGTCTAGAATTCAACGAGGATATATAAATATGGAGACGGCGGCTCAAATGAATTGGAAGCATGCATTTATACTTATTTACAGTACATGACAAACTGTTTTGGTAACCAAAAAGAAATTCAATAATAGGCTGGTCCATCTTTGATTTTCTCTTGATCACATATGATACTTCCATGTCAATGGTTTTCTCCAATTGTTGACGCAACATGCATTTTTTAAAAAAGTATTTTCTTAATTATAAATCTAACTTATGGATTTGAGGTTAAGACAAACAAAACATAAAAAGTGACACATATTACAAAAGAACAAAAAAAGATTATTTTATGGTCAACTGTGGGCAAAAATTGAGTAGGAATGTAATAACAGATAAAATTGGACTAATATATATATATATATATATGCATCCATAAAAACAAGTGAAAAGAAAAACATGGTGCTTTAAAAATTTAAATTAAGAGATAGGGTCAAACCTTTATACACAAATTCATTTTGTTGGTTTGATTATTCCAAAATTTAATGAGAAAATGAGAAACCCAGCAAGTTTTCCCCATGTTTGAGGCTCGTCTTTCAAAGTAGTGTTGGTAAAGTGGGCCAGCCTGCGGGTTGCGGGCTGGCCCGCTCGGTTTGGCGGGCTGGGCGGGCCAGCCCGCCAGGTGGGGGGTTGGG
>JANTPZ010139783.1:0-25509 GCA_025593235.1 Vachellia pachyceras | reverse complement strand
ATTAGGAAGTCCTGTTTTGTTTGAGAAATCGCTTCTAAATTACATGTCTTCCCTCTCAATTGTATGTTGATCTCAATGCAATAAAGTTCAAGCACATCCTGTGGAGTGAATTCGGAAAATGGTTATAAGATGTTCCCATTTCAATTCGGCTGGTTTCAAACCCAACTTCATGACATGCCTATGTTTAACTAGGCTGTTCTGCTAGTATTCACTCGGAAAACATTCATCAGCCCTTAACGTAACACATTTTAACTAATTTGATTGGACTAAAAAAGTTGATTAAATTATTTGATATAACACCCAAACCATCATCCTCAATTCACACTTTCTCTTATTTGAATATTCTTAAGAGAGTACCAACGGGGATAAATTGAAAAAAATGATAAAGATGAAATTGGGTTTTACATTTGTGACCGGAGTGGCATGAAATTAGAAAATTGTTTTTTTTTTTCCATTTTTTGAGATGCCTTTTTTTGTTCCGAACTACGAAATCTTTAGTGAGTTAAGGCAAATTAGTCGTGCAACGTGGTTGTCCAACTATTTATCTATAGGAGATAATCAACAAACATGCCCTTAGACGATCTTAGCAGCTTCACACATGAGCAAATCGACCGAAGTTAAATGCTCATAATTACCTACTTGAGGCATTTCTTTTATATCTTCTTCAATACTTCAAAGGAAAATTAGAAAAAAAGGATAAATATATTTCCCATAATAGTTTTGAAAGCAACTCTGTTACCTCCAATCTTTAATGTAAGATTTCTATGAAGTTATGGTACCACAAAAGAAACCTTATATTTAAAGACAAGAGGAAGTATTGGAGTAGCTTTCAAAACAGTTATAGGATGAGCTGAAGATATTTTTTAAGATGATATGTGAAGAGTCTTAGTTGCAAACCAATGTAAGTACATCGATAGAGGGGTATTTTACTATTAAATAGATATAGATCTTAGATATATTAGACCATGTTTGTGAATATTTGATGTATATTTCATTTATTAAATACAAGTTTCCATAATTCTAATTATTAGAATAAAATGTAAACTCTCTAAAAAATCTATTCATATATCTTATTTTGTAGATATCATGAAATAAAGGGAAGGACCATGCAGAGATGGGGTCATAAATCATAGGCACTTAACCATAATTTCCCCCCAATCTTTGAAGTCAATAAAAAGGACGGGTTGAACTTGTTTATAACTTTCTTTATTTCCGAGCCATGGCTTGAAATTATATTATTTGCTTCAATTTGGCAATGAAGGAGCGTTGAAGAAACAACGGGTAAAAAATGCTTTAACTGTTGTGGAGTTATTAAGCATGTATGATTCATCACCATCCTTCCTTTTAATACAATAGGTGAATAATTAATTTATAAACATTTAAAAAGTTAATTACATCACTTATTTGTAGCAAATGGATGTGGTTTTTTTAAAAAAAAAACACACAGTTGCATTATCTTGTTGAATGGTTCTCTAATATATGTAATCAATATGAATACTTTTAAAAAATTATAAATTTAAGAGAAGAAATGGATTGAAATTTCATTTAAAACTCGAATGAACTTCTTATCCAACCCATTAATTAACAACCGCATGCAATAATACATAAAGGGTCAGAGCATCAGTGAAGAGGAGAATTGGATGGTCGGTCGGTGTATAGAGGTTGATCAAATAGAGGGAGATGAAGATGGCCTGCAGATCGCTAGTATTGGGAAAATGGGCTCAGCCCGCGGGCTGAGGGCGGGTTGGGCTGCCATTTTGCAGCCCGCGCAGGCCGCGGGCCAACCCGCTTTTTTATTTTTTTTAATTTTTTTTGAAAAATTAAACATTTTATGGTTTTAATAGGAAGATGATAATGTTTTAATAGCTTTAAATATTATTTTAAACCTTATTATTCATCTTAAATGCATACTTACTTTGGAGATTGTTGATTATGTATTATGTTTTTGTATTGTAAACATTGTTGATTATAGTTTTTATAAATGTATTGTATTTTTCTTCCGAAAAATTAAATAGACTTGGTAAATTTTATGTAAATTTATTGTATTATTTTTTTAAAAAAATTTCAATAATATAATAATAAAAAATAAAATTTTAAAAAAAAATTTAAAAAAAGTGGGCCAGCCTAAACGGGCTCAGGCTGCCAACTGGCCAAACGGACTCAGGCCGTTTGGCCCGCGGGCTGGGATCGCGGATCGACGGGTCAACCCGTTTCTCAGCACTACATGTCGGTAATTGAAGCGTGAGATCGGCGGGTGATAGCTGTGATGGGATAATTCATAGCGTTTGCCTTTTACCTAAACCAATTTACCAAAGGGAAAAAAACAGCCGTCTGGTGCCCACTCTGTAGTTCATTTCTTGGTTAAGTTTAAGGTGGGTGTTGTATTAGTTAGGATACAAGGAGTCACGTGTGGACATTAATTTCAGATGCAGGATTGACGTATAAACATGAATTATTACTTTGAATGAAGTGCATTGGGAATGAAAGAAGTGTTGTTAAAAGTGATGCGTACAGTGGATGAAGAATGAGTGCAGTGAATTGTGAGAGTAGGCACAGATAATTTTTGGGGGGGGGGGGGCCAGCGGGGATGAGCTTAGTAGTGTTGCAAATGCAAAGAGTAGGAGCGACACGTGTGAGGTTAGGTATTTATGGATGCAGTATCTACGATTCTGTACAGTATTTGTAGAATCCCGCCGCTCCATCTCCATAGTTAACACCGCCAACTCTCGTGCTTCCATCTTCCCACATTTCCCTTTAACCAGCAGTCCCACCACCTTTTCATCCTGAATGCTCCCTCCCTTTTTTACCTCCCCCACCACACTATAATCCTAAAAATAATATCCATACACAAGAGCATTATATTGTAGTATTGAATTGAAGTGTTCAATCACACCAATGACCGACTGGGTTTCATTCACAGCATTGACAGGGGCGGAATATATGGCTTCCCGCCACATTATTATCACAGTATCACTGGAAGAAGGGGCCAAAAAGATTGCTCATAACTGGGTTCGTCTTTTATATTATTTTGCTCTAGAAAAAAAAAATTATTTCTGGTGGGAGTAAGGGCAAGGTGTGGGAGCTTGAAATTAAAGTACGTGGGCATCACAGGTCACTGCTTAGAACTGGCCTTTTTGAGGGGCTACACTACACTGGGAAAGTAGCTTCCTTTGGCGCTCAATGCTCTCCAGCCTTTCCTCTCCATCCGCGTCACCATCCATGAGTTGAGTACGTATCGCTAGCCCAGAGCCTGCCCCATTCAAATTGGTACGTACCCAGCACCGCGACTATATATCTATCCATCCAATACACTCTTTATACCTATCGCTCACTCACTCCACTAGGCACGACCCGTTCAGCTAGGTTGGCAGAAACAGACACATTTTCTCCAAGTTCACTCTCAGGAGTGGAGACAGTCTCTACCCCCCGCCCCTCCCTCCATGAGCAAGGAAGAAGGAACAAGTCGCAACAAGAGCATGATCGTGACTGCTGCTTTTGATTTTTTTCTTCCAAAGGTTGAAAAGTAGACACTTTTTCTCTAATGCCAGATCCACTTTAATAAAGAATCGAAGTTATAGAATGGATCTTCTACTGCATTAAAGATATACGAACTGAAAAGCTCTGGTTTTGTTTCGTTAGGAGGGGCGTTAACAGGAATACTGGTCAGTGAGGTTAACTATTGCAGACGTCAAATTGAAAGGGACAGCGCCATCAATCATAAATCGGTAAACGTGTCAGCAGGGTAGAAGGGGGTACGTACTGCTGGTTGCTTTTTGCCGATTAGTCAAATCAGCGACGCTTGCCTTAATTTTAAAATAGTTTTCACTTCTAACTTGCTGCTGCAGCGCCTTCCTCTCCCCGTGACCTTACATCTGGACCGTCTCCGCTCATCCCCTTCCTTCAATTCACTCAACAATCGAAAAGAGAGTGATCAGTGCCATGCCCTCAAACCGCGAACCAAACTTATCTCTGATGCTCTGAGAATGATCACTGTTTTTTTGTAGGACATGGAAATGAGGAACCGCAGCAGATCCACAATCCAAACGCCACATTTAAATGAAGGGCACAAGGCTGGGATAAGTTCCAAAACTTATCCAATCTTGGTGTCAGCCTAATGAACTATTGGCTTTTCTAACCATATAACGTGTGTCTTTATTAAAACAGTAAGAAAGTGTTTTTAAACAAATTGAGATAAATATATGGATGAGATTATTTTGTTTTGCGGAAAAACGCTGTTGAACGTGCTTTTAGAGAGTAAATAAACTTTTTCAAACAAGCACAACATCAATATTTGTAACATTTAGATTTAACTTTGCACAAATTTTTCTTATATTTTTATTGCAGCATTAAACTGTTTATATCAAAATTTAACAAGCTGAATTTAATTAATTGTTTTATAGTTTAATATTGTTATAATAATGTTGTAAAAGATCAAATCTAAATAATTCGAATATTTATCTCATGATTATGAAAAGAGAAGGGGCGAAGAAATGATGAGAAAGGAGAATGAGAGTTTATTCCAATAGAGTTAACCCAATGCTTTAAAAGGGTTGGTTCGGGCTGGGTGAAGAGAATTTTTTTCCACTAAGGTTATAACTATCTTTATTAATCAGGAATAAATTATAATTATTGCCATTGTAGATGAATTATCTCAATAGATAAATGGGGATTGAAATTTATTATTTTTAAAAGTATACGTATCTATCGATTATTTGTTGTATTTTCTTTAATACTGAGTTAAAAAATCAATTGAAGTGACGAGGCCAAAACCTCATAACAATCTCCCTTCAAACCACAAACACATCCTCAAGTTTCATGCGGCCCTTGCAGTCGTGCGTCCATCATGGAGTGGCGAGGCCGAAGCCTAAAAAAAAGGCTATTCGACTATCCTAAATTGAAGTATGGCGAGTTTTCATTAATGGGTTGGCAAACCTAGTACTAGGTAAACGGGTTGATCCGCAGGTTGGAGGAAGTTGGGCTGTGCAGCCCGACCCCCCTTTTTTTCTTTTTCTAAAGCATTATTCTTTTATTTTTTTAAATGCATTTCTGTGATATCCAAGCATTCTATTTACAATAATCCTGATATTCAAGCATTGTCTTTACAATAATCCATTCTATTCTTGTAAATGAATGGATTATTCTATTTAACAGACCTAACTTATCCAAGCAAGCTCCATAACTCCAAAGAGATTAAACATACCTTGCTCAATGCGAACACTGCCAATGCCTTAAACAATACCCCAGGACCCTCGTCCAAACTAAACACTGCCAATGCCTTAAACAATGCCCCAGATGTGTGTTTTGGTTCGATTTTTTGCCACAACCTATTTGAAAATGCACAAACCACGACCATGGCAATGATCAACAATGGAAACTATAAAGAACAAACCACAACACCACCAAAAAAAGTCTCGGACCAACCATAACCATTTTGAAAATGAACACAAATCTCTTGTGTACTCAGTACCTTCCAGCTCACAAACCCAAAATGTCTGAAGGATTAGAGCTTAAAAATACATAAAAGCTTAAAAATTGGTAAGGATTGGAAGAAAGTTACCACCTTGTGTGACTAGCGACCTCAACGAACCCTCAACCTGGAAGACGACGATAGCTCCACCAAGCCTACAAGCCCCGAACGGTGAAGCCTCAACGAACCATCGACGTTGGCTAGCTTTTGGGAGAGAAGATGAAGCCGTCGATAGCAGGAGGAATGGAGGATCAGAGGTCGAGGCCGAGCTGTCGAGGAGAGGATTAGGTCACGAGAAGTCGAGACTGAGAGAGAACCAGAGAAACTGAGAAAGGCTGAGAGAGACAATGATCAGTGACTGAGACAATAAGACCGGTCGAGAGTGAGTAGCAAGACTTCCAGAATCCATAGAGTACATGTTGCCATTTTTTAATAAAAAATAAAAAAAATTAAATTGAAAATGGGCTAACCCGCTAGCCCGCGGGTTAGCCTGCGTCAACCTGTGGCCTGTTTTCTTTGGGCCTGTGCAACCCGATTTTTTACAGGCTGCAAAATAGCAAGCCTGAACCCGATTCAGCCCGTGGGTTGGCGGGCTCAACCCGTTTTCCCACTACTAGGCAAACCAAAAAAGAAAAACAAAGGGAGGAGCTTACCCTTTATGTCAAATCACATCGTTGAGAGGAATGTGAAATTAGTGACAAAAGCTGGTGTAATGCTAAACCATGGCTTACTTATAGTCTGTGAAATCATAAAATTTAGGTTTTTATAGATATACGAATTTTATTGACAAATAATATATAAATATATGTACTTTTTTTGAAAGGAAAATAGAAGATGAATCCTAAAAAAGTAAGAAATATAAAACAAGTTTTAGGAATTTGCGATTTTTACTGAAAAGTTATTTAGAATCTCATTGTAATATGGATTTTATGTGTAATTAATGGTATGTACATAATGAAAATGACTACAAACTGAAATAGTCCTCTGTAACATCATTTTTGAAGGCATTGGAGGCAAAACCGTCATCAACTAGGGAGCAGTTACCAACTCGGAGCATCCGTCATCATCGTCGTGAGAACACGCCATAGCTGTGATCCACGACATTGCCATTCAAGATTGTCATCACTAAATAGTACCCTTCGCCATTCGAAATTTTGAAGAGAAAGAGTGCAAAAAACAAAGATTGATTAGTTGGGACTTATCAATCATAGCTGCTATGATGAACCTATAATTGTGCAATGGCGAAAACCGCAGGCAGGGTGGTGCAAGGTGAACATGGATGGCGTTGTCTCTGGTCTAGGTGTGGCTGGGTGTGGAGGGCTAATAAGGGGGAATTAGGGAGAATGGCTACAGGGGTTCTCCTGTAAGCTAAGTGCCTGTAATGCGAAGACAGCAGAAACTTGGGGAATTGTAGAAGGGCTGAGTTTAGTATGGGAAATGGGATTTAAGAAAGTTATTGTAGAGACAGATGCTGCTCAAGTAGTGAAGGAAATCAATTCTGACCAGGGAGTGCATGGGTGCTATCTCCTAGCAAGAAACTCAAAGACTTGCTGATGCGGAACTAGCAAGTGGAAGTAAGACATGTATTCCATGAAGGTAATAGGTGAGCGGATCTACTAGCGAATTTGGGCAAAGAGCAAAATTGTAAGATGATTATCTACCAAGCAGTGCTTGAGCAAGTTGCTGCTTTGTTTCAAGAAGACATGGAGGGAGTGTGCCTTCCTTGGCTTATAGCTTAGTTTCTCTTTGTTTTGTTCCTGTGCAGTGCTCTTTTCACCTAAAAAAAATCATAGCTGCTCTATTTGTAGGTAATGATCTTTTCAGTCTCAGCTGTTTGATTTGTCAATTGTCTAAATTTGAATTAATGCCTTTTGTTTGTATAATTTTGAAGCCACAAACTCAAGTTTTTTTTGAATAAAACTTGAGTTATATCACGTTTTTATCATTAAAATCGAACACAAGTATTTACTCAACTCGCATTCTCTTCTCTAACTCAAGTTACTGAGCCCATATCCCTCTCCCAAATTCAAATTTCTCCATCTTTAACTGCCTAAAACCGTTACCTTTCCCCTCGTTAACTTCCTCATAAGTGGTTTAACTCATCAAACATCTCTCATTCCTTCCACATTTCTTTCATCCATACCCTATATCCCCCCATACTGTTGCACTCCTTTGTCCATAATCTCCATTTTTGGCTCATTCTCTTCAAAATTTCCAATGGCTACAAATAAAGTACCCGAAAGGCACTCCTTGAGCTCTCACGATGTGTTCTCACAACTATGGCATGTTCTCAAGGCTAAGGCAAAGGGTACTCTTTAGTGATGGCAATCATGAATGCTATTGTCGTGACTCACAGCTTCGACATGTTCTAAGGATGATAGCAATGGCAGTTCCTCGTGACGACGGTGATGGATGCTCCAAGTTGGTGATCACTCCTTAGGGAATGGATGACTAATTTGCTGTCAAAATAAGGTTACAAAGAATAAGGTTCCAATTTGCTATCAGTTTTCTTTGCAAGTATCATGTTAATTACACATGAAATCCATATTGCATGAGGTCATAAGGAATTCCTCAATAAGAGTCTTAAATTTTAGGGGCTTTTTTATATATTTTATCTTCTACAGGATTCAGCTACGATTTTCCATTTTTTCATATGAGGTATGCTTTAACGCTGATAAATTTTTAAGATAATTATCTTGATATAAATTTTTGAGACAATCAATTGACCTCAATTTTCTTTATTAACAACGAGACCGTTTGGATAAACGGGGGAAGAAGTGACTTTTTGGTAGAAGTTATTTTGAAAAAAGAACTCTGAGTAGAAGTTAAAAGCGTAAAGTGATTTATGTTTTGATTAGCGTTCGAAAAGTAACTCTTTTATAAAAGGATAAACCATTTGGATAAATGTTGGAGAAGTGATTTTTTGTAGCAAATTACGTAAAAGGACATGAATATCATTGAATGCTGCACGTTTATATATATATATTTTATTTTATCTATTTATGATAATTTTAAGGATAAAGACAATAATAAAAAATAAAAAATGGAGTAAATGAAAATATATGTAAATTAAATATTATAAAAAAAAAGAAAATTCTTTCAGCAAACTACTGATATCATATAAAAAAAATCCAATTACAAATACTCCAAAAATTCAAAACCAATCGGGAACCATGGAGTCTTGCTTTGAACCCCTAATCCTTCGAGATTTGGAATGAAACTTCAGGGCAGCACCATGTGTGACAAAAAAATAGCTAATAAACTTGGGGTGAAAAGGTTTGATAAAGGACCCGTGTAATGGGTTTGAGTTGCTGATGGACAAAGGCAGAGAAGTGATCACTTTGGATAGCTTGAGGAAGAACTCTGCTCTTCTACGTTTGCAGGACCTGAAGGAGGATGAGCTCATGAGCATGATGAAGGAAGGTGATCTCAACGGTGAAGGTGCTCTCTCAGATGGAGTTCTGGGTCCTCGTGTTCAGAAGAACAGGGAAGGAGAACAAAAAAAAAATCCATGTCTGAAAAAAAAGCATGCCTACTAACAAAAAAATTGCAAAATGTGACGGAGAAAAAAACAGAGAAGAAAAAACGCATGCCAGATGAAGGAAAAAAACGCATGCCTGCTAACAAAAAACCCATTATCTACAAAACCAATTGAAGGAGAAGAAGAACAGCTTCGCTCACCATGACTCTTTCCTACTTCTAGTCAGAAGGTGCTTTTCTCATAGAAGGCATTCTCCCTCGCCGCTGAATCAAACGTTCAACTTCTGCCCCACCGTGCTTTTGGGGCCAAAGGATATCTGTACCGCTGAATCTATACTCAACGATAAAAAGGTGGAAACAAATTTGGATTGGAGGTAGTCTCGGGGTGTTCCATTGTAACACGTCCTAGCATACCCAAAAAAAAAAAAATAACACGTCCGACATGACCATTCACCTAGCGAGGTGCTAATATCACGCAAAGGCGTGCGCTTATTCTCCCTCTCCCGCTTCTCTTGTCTATGGTACCTTCACCTTTCTCCCTCTCTGTGCCCCCGCCTCGCGCAATCTAATCTATCAGTACTTGGACACACTCACTGTCATTTCTGTGCGAGCCAACGCCATATTATTTGAAAACCTTGTCAACCTACTCTAGACAGTCCATTATTCTTCTTCATCCTCCTCCTCCTCCGTCGCCTGCTCACGAAATAAAAGCATGGAAGAGGTGTGGAAAGACATGAATTTGTCGTCCCTGAACGACGGCCATGGAGCCTCCAAAACCGATTACCGCAGCGTGATCTTCCAAGACTTTCTGGCTCGATCCCCCTATGATTCTCCCTCTTCCCAAGACATCTCCTCCTCCCTCTCTCCCGCCTCTCCGCTCATCACCGCCCTCAGCCTTGGCTCCGTCGGCCCTCCCTTTCCCTTCGTCGACCCTCTTCCCAAACCCACTCACCCCCTCCCCTCTTTAACTCCCAATAATTCCTTTCCCTCTCTCCCTTGTGCTTCCTCTTCGCCCTCTTTTCGTTACAAGAGGCATTTTCACGAGTCTGATCTCGATGATCCCATTAACCCTCATATTTATAATGTCAGCAACCACAGTGATAGCTCTGGCGGTGAACGACACATGCGTATGATCAAGAATCGGGAGTCCGCTGCTAGATCCCGAGCTAGAAAGCAGGAAAAGACTTGTCTTCTTGATTCCTTCACTTTTATATATGTAACTTGAGAATGTGTTTGTTATCAAAATCCATATATATGTATCTCGCGTCTAAAGGGGTATGGTTTTCCCTCCAGGCTTACACGAATGAGTTGGAGCAAAAGGTCGAGTACTTGACAAGAGAAAATGAGAGACTCAGAAAGCAGCAAGAGGTATCGTCTTTATATGTTTTGCTTTTTCCAAACAAGCGTTTTACTTATTTGTTTGTCTGCTTTCATGAATCACTATAATGTGGTGTATAATTGCGGCCCTCATTATAATTACTTGCAGTCGTCTAAAGCGTCGGCTTCCGAGAGAAAGAACCCTCTGTTTCGGACATCTACTGCTCCGTTTTGACGAGTATTATAATTATTGGGATCTCCATTTCACTGCTTCTTAAACTTACCCTTTGAAGTAAATGCCTAAGATCGATGACCGAATTTCATATATGATTTGAATGCTTTTTTTTTTTGGGTTTGGTTGTTAGTTGTACCTCTGATCAACATCAGTCTGTTGCTTGAGAAAGTATGATTAGTGTAAAGATGGCGCTACGTTGTTAAACGAGGCTGGTCTTGCATTCCCTTAAAGGAACCTGGTTCGATGGGTCTTTCTCTATATAGAATTATGCATCATGGATTTGACGTCATGCTTCTCTTACAAAAATGGTTTTCCCCAGATTTGCTTCGGGCAAAAGACATGGGATGGTACCAGAACCAGTAATGAGGATGCCAGAGATTTTATAACACTGGTTTTTGATAAATATAAATGGACAGCCTATAGTGCATAGATTATCGCAAAACAATAGGATATTGGTGCGGTTTGGTAAATTGCTATAAGCACTTATAACCACGATCAACAGTATTTTTTGATAAAACGAGACAATTTCCTCTATATATTTGCCTTGACTTGTGTGAAAGTACCATAAGTACTTCTTCATCGCGTTACCATTGACTAATCGTTCGTTTGCCATAGATATTAGCAATACATCATCTCTCTACTCATTCCCTACGGTTTGGGGATGTACGAGGAAAAAGACAGACGGGGTGCTCTGTATTGTGATTTATGTATGCGAGGGAAAACTGAGTGCCTTCGCGTCATGCGTATCATTTCGGGGAAATAAATACATGTTTTCTTGTCGTGTAACTGTGCAAGTGATTTGATCAGCTGATGTGCATAAGGTATTTATGGGGTCTTTCTTACTGTAGCATATTCAAGTAAGTCAAGGTAAAACATATTTATACAATAAATTGTAACTTACGTTGAAGGAATAGGTTTAAACGTTAATTTAGACAGACGTAAACTTAGTTTTGGGATTATGGTGATAACTCTTGAACGAATTTCAGAGTAATGTGCATGAGATGGAACTCGATTAAAAGATTAATCCACTCCATGCACAATAAAAGTCTTTTCCGTGGCTTTCGGGTTGCCAGGACAAACCAATCAGAGTGAACGATTTTGTGTGTGAGTTGCGGTCAAGAAAGTTATCAGCGCTCCTATTTTTCCTGATACATCCCGAAATAAATTGTTAGCTCTACCAATAGTTATGAATAACTGTTTACGAAGAGATTTATGTCACCTAGCTTTTAAATTCTATAGAAACTTAGCATGATAAAATCGAAGTAACTATAAGCAACTTTGCAAAGAAGAATAGAATGAATAGATGTTTTCATGGTTGTTTTGTTAAGTGTTAGTGGATAATTTACACACAATTGGCAACGATATCCGTTGTCGTCCAGCGGTTAGGATGTCTGGCTTTCACCCAGGAGACCCGGGTTCGATTCCCGGCAACGGAAGAGTACGCCTATTTTTTTGACCTTTATGGTCACTGCTAAACCCCAAGGCACGGCCCACATTCTTTGTTGCTCTAAGGATGCAGATCCTGTATTTTTCTATTTGGATCTGTCATGGTTGGCCTCTAATCCGATTCTTTAAAGAGAAGACCATGATGTTTACAATCTTAGATTTAATAACTTCTTTTAACTATTAATCTTGAATGAAATAATGTAAGTATATATCCTAATCATGAAATATAAGTCTTGTTGATCCCATTCTTTAGAATTCTCTCCAACCTTCTCTATAAACAACATAACCGACGCAACTGTACATTCACCCGCACAATTTCCTCAGCAAATGCTTGCGGATTACCATTACTACGACGCAAATAAGCATATGTGAAATCTAGTACTACCTCCCATTAACTTTTATCGGGAAAGTTAAGAAAGTTATATACTTTACTGAAAGCTATTTATATTTAGTGTTTTTTTAACTAATTTGTCTCACTTATAAATTGATATATATATATATAAACTTTTGGCAAAAAATTGATATATAAACTAATTATATACATAAAGAAATACTTTATGTAATTTATTTGACTTTTTTTTACAAAAGTTAACTAACTCTTATATTAAAAAATAGAGTCAGTATACCGGATTTAGAGATAAACCACGTCACCCAAAAGATACAAACAAAAGCGTGTACCTATATTATTAACATGTTATATCTCTCCCCATTTAGCTTTATTTACCTATGGGTGTACTTATTTCTACAAGCTCACTTGTCACCACAGCAAAATATTATAACCTCCACTAAATTGACATCCGGTAACTTCTAATACTGTCTTAAATGTGCTGTCATTAAAAAGATTAAAGTTCTGTGCAGGGATTTGTCCAAGTAAAACACATTCAAACTCAAACTATCCTTCAGCTTACTGCACACAGGTTAAAATCAAATTCCGTCGTATGTTATTCGTGCGTAGAACACAAACGACGGCGCCCAAGTAATTTCAAAATATCTTCACAATCGAGCATAATTTTGACTTCTCAGACGTCCAAATTACAACTATATTGCCCGAGCCTGCTTGTTAGTTGTTACCTATAAGAACAACAGCATCATCGGTGGAAAGGTAAGCAAAGTGAAATCTTCAATTTTTCTCTCCCCAAAAGTTCCACTGGCTATAAGAAGGAAAATTGGTGCTACTACTGAAATGAAAATTCCCCAAAAAAAATTGGCAACTATGTGGGGTTTCCACTTTCAAGAAGTAGAGTAGTAGACGACCTACTGAGACTTCTGGATACATTATTGAGAGTTAGTGCTAAGCTTGCTGCATGGAAAGTGAACTCTCCCTCAGTTGCTGGAAGAATTATAATTGCAAAATCTGTGCTAAGTGCAGTTCCTCTATATCCCATGCATGTTGCTAAAATACCACTAAATGTTTGCAATGAAGTAGAGAGTCCAGCGAAAATTCATATGGGGTAGAAGTGGAGAAGGCCATGGTTTCCATCCTTTATACCACAAGGTTGGGACAACATTATGATGCCTAAAAATCACGGTGGACTGGGATTTGAAAAATTGCCATCCTTGAATGGGGAATTTGGTGCTAAATTGGCATGGAATTTGGTGGTAGGTGTTAAAGGTTTTTGGGCAGAGGTCCTACGCTTCAAGCACATGAGAAGGAGTGATGATACCTTTTTAAATATACAGTTAGGAGATTTTAAGCTGTGGCGATTCATTTGCCAACAAAAGAGAATTATTGAAGAAGGAGCAAGGTGGCATGTTAGGAATGGGGAAGCAATTAGCTTATTTAATGGCACTTGGTTATTCCAAGAGGGAAAAATTAAAGACGTGCCTCGGATCATTGCCCTCAAATGAAGAAGAGAGCTTGGTGTCTGAATGGGTGAAATATGGGACTTGGGATTTTGATCGACTATTGTCTATTGTTCATACTGACGTTGTTCAGCGCCTAATGACGATGATTCCTCCTTTTAGAGAAGCTGGGAATGATGTGATGACATGGAAAGGTACGGCTTTTTACAGTCAAGAGTGCCTATTATTTAATTGTGAATATCCGCCCAACCTTTATAGCTCAGTTTACAAATTTATTTAGAAGTGGAGAGGAGCAGAAAGAATGAGTCTTTTTGTGGATTACTTATAGCAACAACTTGGAAGTGGAGCAAATGGTCTTGAACATCCCCTTTGTGCATTTATTGCAACTCAGCAATTGAAGATGTGCTTCATATCTTGCGTGATTGCTCCTAGGCATAGAAACTGTGGATGAAACTTGTTAACCCCAGGTATTTATCGGAATTTTTTTCAGCATCATAACATGACTGGATTGCTTTAAATATGAAAAGAGAATTAGGCCTATCTTCATCTTATGAGTGGAATCTTGTACGGGGAGTCTCTTTATGGTTGCTATGGACATGGAGGAAATTTACTTTCAGCACATATTTTTATAAACCGAAAGAACCTCCATTGGTGGTATTCCATATGTGGAGGTCATTTATCCAACAAAATGAACTTCCTTCCACCTTGACGCAATCTCTGGCTCCAGATCCTTTGGTTTGGGAGCCACCTCAATTTGGGTGGCTTAACGTGAACGCAGATGGTGCTATGCCAAGATTAAAAAAGGGGAAAAAATAGAGCAGGATGTGTGGGGGGTGATTCGTGACCATAAGGGTTGGATCGTTGGCTTCACTCGATTGATTAGCCAGTGCAGTCTTTGAAGCAGAAGAATGGGGTGTTTTCAGAGGCCTCAAATGAGCATGGGATTTTGGTTTCAGAAGGGTGATACTGGAATAGGATTCAAAGAGCTTAATCGACATGTTATCAAGACACGAAAATTCAAGTACTTGCAACCTAATCTCCCTTCACAATAGGAAGATGATGCAAATGGAATGGGATCTAATGCTTGCTCATATACCCCGTGATTTGAATCGTCTTGCAGACTCCTTGGCAAAGGACGGCTTATCTACATCTTCCATTTTGACCTCTCCTCCATCACACATGAGGAATCTGTGCTACAATACATACTTGGGATTTAATCCCCATTCAACTCAGTCCTTCTTTAATTTTTGGGCTCCTTCCCTCACTTGCACCAAAAAAAAATACAGCATCATCTGGTATAAACAACAAAAATCTCTAGGAACAAGAACACGGTACAAAGTAAATACTCGTTAGGAAGTAGGGTTAACAATACAATTAAAATAAGAATTTTGCAAGCTTTGAATCATCTATGTCCTGCACTGTCCTCAAGGCAAGATGCATCCCCTATGAAGATGATAGGGTCTTGACTGGGTTAAATCTGAAAGGAATTCACGGTACCGTGAAATAACAATGGACATAGCAAACAGAAACAGTAAATCTCAGTCTCTAGAGTATTAGTTTTAGTTAAGAGAATATGAGAGATTAAAGGGTTTGCTCATAATTTTTTTTTTGGGAAACGAGTACTTTTTGGGGTCAATAAATCACTTCATTTATGCGTTCATATATGGAACTTTGGGGGGTCCTAATCCACTAGCATTTTCAAAAAGTTTACCTCCTCATCAGATTTTGGTTTGCAATAACTTTTCATACTGTTTTCAACGATATTGCAGTTACCATGCCCCAAATTAAATGGGATTTTAACCATGCATGTACGTGCGTGCTTATGTATGACTATTTACATTGTCGTCAGTGAGTCATCCAATAACTTCTCTACAAAGTAAAATCTAGGATACATGAGTATCCCAGATCACCAGTTCCTAGCACAAAATCAGTTTGTGACACAGTCTTCACTTCTAAAAACTGTTTCTGCTATCGATGAGTAACAAAAGAAGGGAGAACGAGATAATGTTAATTTCTCTCTTTTAAAAAAAAACACGAGCTTTTCATTCTGGAGAGGCAGAGAGTGGTGAAGTAGCTTCTTATCTGCTCAGGTTTAGCTGCAGGCTAATAGATAGCAGATCATCACATGGACAGAGACATGCAAGGCAAGTAACAGGAACAGCCAATATCAACTACTAATAAGAACAACATCTAATGTCTTACAGTTCAATTTAGGAATTTCTTCCATGATTCCCTTCAGTTCTTGATGATGAATTGGCGGTATCCTCGGGCCTTGGTGCACCTTCTTCCTCAAGAATCTTGCCGTCCGTTGGAACTAATCTGGGAATCCCATTTTTTATCTGACAGACAAAATGGGATATAATCTATCACAACGAAAGTGGCATTTGTACATCTGGCTCCAATTTTGAATTTAAAGAGATTATTGCTCTTTTTTTTTTCCCATCAAGATAGCCACTTTTTGAGACCCAAATTATGGGCAAACGGTAGTGAAAGTGCTTCAACGAAAGCTTGTATAGAATGTAAAAATCGGCAATCAGAGAAAGAAAACATAGATAAATAAACCTTAAATGGTCCACACTACAAACAAGCCGAAGCTCCTTGAAGTCCAATCTCATTTGTTTGCCTCAATTCAACTTTGTTAAAAATTCGCACCATAAAACGAACTGGGAGTTTACACCTCTTCGAGGAATCATTCAAATCTAGAGCATAAATACGAGGCACACAAATCAAGAATTATAAGCAGAAAGGAACTCACAGGAAAGGAAACGCCGATGGCATCACTGATTAGGGAATTTGTTTCCTCACAGAACCTATCCAACAAGAGAATGAAATAAATGATAAACTTCCCAGAGAACAATAAAATGGAATCATCATAACTGAGAATCACTTAGTACCTCAAGGGTTGCTTTGAGAGAGGACAAACCATTATCACCGTTAGGGTCTTCCCCAGCGGCTCTGCTTTTTGCAGAAGCGCTTTGCTCGTCCTCACCATTACACATATAACTATACTTCCCGGTTTGACCTTTACTGCGGTTGCATCTTATATACAAATAAAAGAACGGAAACTTTTTTATTAAATACAGCTATTATACATTTGGCACATGTGGCATCTCTTCGTGCGATTTGTGACCACGCTTATGGCTGTCTTTACGAATTGGAGTTTTAAACTTTTGTTTGTAGGAACTAGTTCATTGCATTGAATCCAAAAATTGGTTAGGGAATGAAATTAGTATACCGGTTTGGAAACACGGTAAAGAAATACTTTTACGTAAATTGAGGTAAACATGTGAAAGGGATTATCTCGTTTTGTAAAAAATCACTGTTAAACGTACGTTTAACTTTTTCAGACGTTCCGCAAACAAGCCTTATATAGGGAAGAAAACTGACATAACTCAGTCCCCAAAAATCTTCCTTTTATTATGATAGAGGAAAGACTAATGGTTCGTTTGGTACGCAGAATTCATTTTGATGGATATGGATGTGAGGTTTAAAAGTATGTTTGATATATCTTGGAAATGAAGTGTGATTTTTAGATAAAAAGACCTAAAAACTCTTCTTAAAAAATCTTTTTTTTTAACTTTTAAAACTACCTAAATCAAATTAAAAAATTTTTAGAAAAATTTTTAGATAGAATTATCAACATGGAATTGAAAATCCAAGCTTTTCATATGAAAATGAAAATCCATGAGTTTGATGGAATTGACTTCCATGTGGAAGCCAATTCCATCATACCAAACATGTATGGATATGGAAATCAATTCCATTTCCATATCCATACCTCCAAATTCCATCAAAGCAACCGGCCCCAAGTGTATTGGAGGATCTGATATTTGCACATAACTCAAAATGAGGGGGGAAAGTTCGAAATAGGTAGCTTAGTTTAAATTTTTTATTCACGAAACTTGAACCTAAACTTTACTCCAGAGGTATTCATCTCAAGTGTTTAACCCAACCACACTGCATATAAAGAAATTTAAGAATTTGCCTAAATTTATTTTTTTGAAGAAGTTATAATTAAAGTTTAAAGGTCTATGAAAATTATGTTAAAAGATTTTAAAATAGTACTTTGGGATCAAAAGTTATCAAACTTCTGTTAGTGAAACAATTTTGAAATATATTCCTTCTGAAAAAGTCAATCACAAGTTTTTTATCCATTTATAAAGCCTAAATCCAAGATTTTATTTTTCCTCCTTTTTTTTCACGTTGTACACAAATTGAGACAAAATTCCTTTCACATACTTTCCTCGCCTTGTGCAAAATTACTTTTTCAACGGATTCTCAAACGGGCACTGTAATCTTTCCCATCTTGTATAAAAATAGGCAGTGTCAAATAAATATATTTGTTTACGGCACGTAATAACAAAATGCCATAACAACTGCAGCAAAACTGATGAGCATGATAGACTTCAGAGCATGCATAAACAAAAGAAAAGCACGGTAAGCTTTTAAAATTGGCATTGCAAAAGCCTGAATGTTTTACAAGCCATGTTGATATTACATGTGTGTGTGTGAAGGCATATAATGATTTTAACAGTAAAGCATTTTTTTTGAAAAAAAAACTCGTATGGCAAAGCATGCTTAAGATTGATTAGATGCAGCCAGAACTTCTATTTTTTTTTTTTCAAATGGAAAGGAATATATTAAAACCAATATGTACAGATATTACAAGCAATGGTATCCAAGACCTTGGCTCAATGAAATGAGTGATTCACTCTTATGCATCGTTTGATATGCGAAATTGATTTTGATGGAATTGGAAATGGAACTAAAATTAAAAGTATATTTGGTATGTTAAAAGAAGTAATGTATTATTTTAATTAAATATTTATATTTATAAGGTAAAAAACTAATGTATCCTTCTAAAAATTAAAAAATAAAAAGAACTGAGGAGCTCAACGACGCTTTCAGATATGAAGTTGACAGAGAAGAAGCTTTCAGCATAGTCACCGTCGACAGAACAGTTTCCTAAAACAAGAAGCTGAATGGAGAAAATGGAGCGAAGCCCATCTCTCTATTCTGAATAGTAAATACCAATGGCAAGCTTTAAAGCTTGCGATATCTCGTGCATCTCTTAGCTTGTAGTCCTTTCGCTACAACACAGAAAATAGAAACTAAGCTTCCTTTTTATTTGATTGGTGGTATACATGATTAGCAAGCTTTGTGAGGAATTATGTGTAGATAACTATGATTCCACACAGAATACAAATCAGTTTGGACTCGGAGATTGATGGAGAAATAAAATACCATTTAAGAGTAAGTCTCATGACAGAATCAAACCACTCGCCCCCACCATATAGTCAGCTGTTATTTACAATTCAAAATGCACAAACGTTCAAGAAGGAACATATGTCTGAGACGAGAAAATAGTCACAAAATACATAGATTCAGCAAAATATACTTCTAAGCATAAAATAGAGCAACATAGAAAGTTATTGAAACTTCAGAAAGCTTAATACATTATCACTCATTCAAACGCCCATTGGTTTTCACGGCGAACCTCCTCCTCTTCATCAGGAGTAAAGTCATTCTTAATATTAAAGGTCTTCCGAATTTCCTCAGGAGTCTTTCCCTTGATCATGTCCGCCACAGTCTGGCATGTAAGATCCAGCAGGCTCTTGATGTTCAAGTAGTTTGCGGCCTACAAGAAAATGTCATGTACACCATGCAAATAAATCAAACACTGCCAAATGAAAGTAATTAAACAAGAATTATAACGAGAATATTTGACGAAGGGAGCAGTCAAACAGCCGTAGCCTTCTCACGAAAGTTCTATAGATGCGCTGATGCGCATAAATTAGATGCACCTCAAAATTAAGGACTCTCATCATATAATTATATAAGCGTGTCAAGTAAACGGAATAGACCATGGTAGTCAAAATCTTACGATTCACAATTCAAATCTCACAATTCGATTCAGATATTGAGGAAAAAGATTCAAATCCCATGATGAATCTTTCCCTCACCGAATCGCATGTTGTATCTTATGATTCATGATTCGAATCTCACGATTCGATTTAGATATTGAGAGGAAATATTCGACTTCCATAGTAAATCTTTCCTCCATTGGAATCTTTTACTCAAGAATCGTGTGATGACTGCTATTTCGGTGATGCAAGATGAAGCGGGCCTCTTCCTTCCATGATGTAGGAGGAAAATTGCCGCAATAGTAGCCTTTTATTCCTACTTCTTCCTGAAAGAAATTGATATTTTTGCTGTAAAAATCCCTCCTACTACAGTGCAATCTATATCCCGCTAATGCCCATCGAAACTTCAAGTTTCCTATTGTGTGTGAGAGTTGATTTTTTGCTTTGCTCCCACCTCGTTTCTGTATGATCATGTCTATTATTCTATTCCTTCCAAAGTTTCACCCATCTGATCCATGCATTAAATTTTATAACTCCATTTTTTTAGAAGTTTGTTTCTCTCCATCCTATTTTACCTTTCTATGCTGTTAGTGGTTCCTTTGTGGTTGTTATTTTGATGATGGGAGTACAATGACTCATAATTTTTATGAATTTATGAAATAGAAATTTTTATTTGATGTCTCTTATGTGAAAAATTATATTTATGTCATTTTTAATAAATGATCATGAATCTTACGATTCACGATTCTAAAAATAGGTTTTCCGATTCACGATTTGTATATCGATTTGATAACATTGGAATAGACAACCAAAATCATTACAATATTCCTTCTATACAACATACTTATTTGGGTAATCCGCATGATAGGCTTGGTATTAGTTAGTTTTAAGTGCACTGCACAGATGCACAAACATACAGGAAAGGGGCAAAACGCGATATGTGCAGTACATTTACAAGCTAAATAACAGCGTTAGTAGCCGCACAATAAGAAAACTGAATACTAGCTCAACCAATATGGCAGCGTTATAAGCATCCAGATCATCAGCAATCAGGTCAACGAATATGTTTCATAGAAGCAGAAAAAGTTCAAGCTACTCTACCTCACCCAGAGAGGGAAAGTAATGCCAGCTAAATCTTAACAATGATGTGAATACTCAGACCCTGATGTTGTAATATTATCCCACATGACAGGAACCAAAATGACAGCAAACAAAAATCAAAAGCCTACTACACAACGTTACAAGGCGAAATTAACTGACCAGAATGAGATCGAAGAGCGTAGCCTGGTCAACCCTGACGAAATCAGCATCCCAGGCCCTGAGATCATCTTCGGGGATTTTCTCCTCAGAATTGGCAGCATCGACGTGCTTCTTGCAGTATTCGATGACCTTAGCAAGGATCTTGCTGGTTACATTAGGCAGAGGGATGCCACTGTCGGCACAATCGTCCTCGATCATGTGCTTTATGGTCTGAGACTCGAGCGCCACTGCCTCATCAACTTCAAAAGGCTCGCCATCGGAGCTCTTCAAGGTGATCTTCTTTGACATGATCGATGGATATTGGATGGGTAAGATTTTGAAGACGGTACAGCGCGAGGGAGGACAAGCAAATCCCTAACCCTAATCCCGAATACAAGAAATATTATGATGTGGGAAATGGGGGGCCATGGTCGTCTAATATTAGCTTCTAGAAGCTCCAATCCGATCTCACACGTGTTCATATTTCATTGATTCGCTGAAAAACGTTTCGTAATTCAGAATATGATAAAAAATCAATTTTTCACTGACACTTTTTTCTCCTTTTTTTTGCACGTTGTATACAAGTTGAGATAAAACATCTTTTAAATATTTATCTCAATTTGTATAAAATCCTTTTTTAAGGGATCCCTAAAAGTAGCATTAATTTGAGGATCATATTGGCATTACCCGGAGGAGGTTGGATTCAGTTTTGAAAACTTCCTTTTATTTTAAATTAATTTCTTCATTCAATTCAATTTACTTTGTATAATGATGTGTCGATTCATATTAACAGTAAAAGCTATTTAAATGTAATTCACAATTTACAAAGTAAGTATATTAGAAAAGTTTTATTTTGATTTATTGAAACATTTTTTGTAATGCTTATTTGAACACGAACAAGGCCAATTTTGATCAAATTAGAGAATGCATTATCAATTTATTTATAGATAAAACATGTTACCTTCTGAACATTTAGTCCCTTACATCGATCAAGTGATTATAGATATTAAACAAATCATCTTAAAGAAAAATCTAGTCAAACTTGTAGATCGCATCAAACTTATCTTTCTCAACGTGTGAAAAAAAAAACAGTTAACACCTCTAACAATTTGCCATTAAATATCCAAGGAGGATAAGCCAATAAACAATAACATGTTTGATGTAATAGTATAAAAGCGTGTTTACGATACAAAACTCTTTTCACATATCTAATGTTGAAAAAAACCGCATCCACTACTAAAGGTAAAATATTGTTTCAGTTTAATTACATTTTTTTCAAACTTGTTTTTTATAGAGACAATTTTTTTCACTTGCTATCCATATCCGAATGAAATTTAAAAGCTTAAATTTATTTTTATATAATTATCGATTAAATTTGAATACCGTCAAATCTAATTTAAAATAAATCTTTTACCCTAGTAATGAAACTTCTAAAAACAGTACAAGAAACATACCATTTTTGGGAGTTTTTCTTTCTAATATTCTTTCCTAATGTGAATTTTTCATTCAGAACTTTTAGACCCTCTAGGCTGCGTGTGAGAGAGAGAGAGATCCTCAACTTTGTCTAATATATTTCTTCCAATTTAAATATTTTTAATTTTATTTATAAACGAAATCTTTATGTAGCATACTCAACATAAGTTCAGGTTTAAAAAAAACACAAGTCAAGAAAAATGAGAAAAGCAACAAGGAAAAAGGAATAATGAAACCATGAATCTCATTCTCATGCGCCGTTCACATGTGAAGAAAAGTTGGGAGGACACCCATTTTCTCAGCCTTTTATTTCCTCACTTTTCTCCTCTGTCCAAACAAGGGGAGAATGTTGGGGAAGCCCCGGGCTCAAGTCAGTGCAGCACAAGAAATATAAAATTAACAGAACAGAGAGCAAGCTTTCGACCACAAGTGGCTCAGATAATTAAAAAGTGAAGCAAGGGATTAACTGTGACCGAACCTCACATTTGCATCTCACCAAGAAGAAAAAAGGAGCAAGTCATCAGATTTCAACAGTAAAGCATTTTCTTGCCAAACGAAGGCGTTGTCCAACCACATAATGGGGTTGTTTGGGAAATCTTCTCAACACCCAAAAAGCACGTTCAATAGTATTTTTCCTCAAAACGAGATAATCTCCTTCACATATTTACCTCGTAAATGGTAAAAGTACTTCTCCACCGCTTTATCAAATGGATCCAATATGTTAATACTAAGGCTATGGTCGATTCTATTTACAAGAGTTCTGTACACGGATATCTGTCGTTAAGTACAAGGCCGAGTTGGGTCAGTCAAATTGTCAACGGAGTTGCACAAAAGCGATGCATCTAAATCCCACTAAACAACACATGCTAGGCAGATTAAGATCCCATATGCTGTGGGGGTGGAGGACTCGTACTTGTCCTATCAGGTCCTGCGATGCGATTTACACCAAGATGAACGTTGAGTACTAAATGGAACCTTAAAGGAACTCATGCCAAGGAAAATCAACAATAAATTTCGTAGTGAAACAGAGAGAAAAATTTATAAAGCGAAGGTAGGACCATTCAATAGATTTGGCTCAGAACAGGAAAGACAAGGGACCAAGGCACATGCAAGGTAGGCATCCTTTAAAGTCCGAACAAAGACAATTCACAGCAATTTAAGTGGAGACATTGCCCAGAATGACTAGCAAGTTGGAGGACGAGAAGGACATACCACAAACCCCACGGATCTCCACTTCCCTCCATTCTTGGACAAGGACAGCAGCAACACAATAAATGTGATAGAAAATCATCAACGTAGCCACCCTGCACAGGCATGTTGGTAAGTAGAAAAATATTTGGAGAGGCCAGAGAATGCCAGAGCCAAGTAGGTAGTGATAGCTATGCTTATTTAAAGTTCAACAATACATTATCTATATTCTTTAATTTGGCTTATTCATTGGATGCCCAAGGTTCACACAAGAAAGAAGTTAGTAGAAATCACAAGAGAAAATGATATGATTTCAGCAGCAGGCCAACTGATACTAAGAGGTTACAGAAACAGGTATAAAGTGAAAAAAATGGTGCCGAGTATATTATTACTCACGATAACATGACCACGTTGTCCATTGTAAGAAAATCAGTGTTTCAGAGCCCCCAATTTTATTATAAAAAACATGACCACCCACATCTTCATAGAAGATGTACATGGGGTCTGAGCAGATGGGTTCATTCCTCAAATGGTGTGCTCATGAGAGGTGATCGTATTTATGCACAAGGAAATCAGTCTTACTGTAATGTTCAACATTTTCCTAAGCTCCCTCCTGATACAGCAGGTATAGCAACAGCATGACAAAATAAATGAATATGCCATCAACTCATTACATGCTTCTGCAGAAGCTGAAGAGCAGAAAACTGAGATTACAGCAGCATATCCACAAATAAAGATGCAATTGCTCAGAATAAACCACACAGAAAGGAGAATAGCATCCAATTTGAATATGGATGCAACATTTAGAAGTCTTACTGATCCTAAAAATTAAAGGTCTCAATTTTTAGTCTAAATTTCATAACCCAACAAAACCTTTCACTTTGTATCCTTTCGATGCTAATATTATGCTACCTTCAAAGTATGATGTGATGACTTCAACATTGATCATGTGGTAATTGGCATGTGGGGCAGCACCTGAGTGTTCACCCATGCAACACTTGTGACGCAGCAAAGTGTGCAAATTTACGCGGTGCTTTGTATGCACCATGTGAGAAAATGTGAGGGAGGGAATTCAATCTCTCTCACCATAAAAATGTAGTTTTTTTTTTCAGTGAAAATAAAAATGTAGTTCTTTTCCATAAAAAACATACTCTTTTTGCTACCATTAGTCATGGTACATCAGAGTAGGTTATTTGCAGATTTTTGTCCTCTGACTTATGATTTATACCCGTTACTCAAAAGCTAAAAGACATATTAATGTTTAGTGATTTTAGTCTACTTACATATGTGCCTTCTTGTTGCAACAGTGGCAATCTTTGAAAATGTCCCGCAAGGATAGAAGAAAGTTTTTATACCTGCAGAAAAGAAAACTCTTGCTGATATGCCACGTACAACTTGGAAGAAACATCACAAATTATTGGAGTAGTTGCCCATATCCAATTTACATGGACGATATTCTAATACTGTTGAGTTGGGTTTCTTCTACTTCTGAAGGACACAATACCTCCACCATAATAACTCAGTTTTTAACATGCAAAGCAAAAGAAAAAAGAATACCTGCTCCCACAATTACCAATATCAACTTCTGTTCTCATTCAAGTCTCACAGGAAAACAGTTCTAAACACAGGTATCTCATGCACAATGCACATGCCCTCCATCCTAATTTTTAATTTTTGCTTCTACTTTTCTATATATGCTGCACAACCATGTGCTTCATCCGGTTCGGTGCCAAACAGCCTCTCATCCAAAACCCACACAAGCATAACTTGCAGGCATTAAAACATAAGATACCAATCATGTTAACTGACAGAATCATGCTACCCGTTAATGGTAGTCAGATAATATACCCAGAAAGGGGGAGTGTTAAGAAATCTTCACACTGCCAGAAGTGATCCCCCTAAATATTTGAACTTAGGGTCTTCTTGGATCTTGAAGAATGGTCAAAATATTTAGAAATTTGATGGTATGTGGAAGTGTACCTCTGACTGAAAGCATA
>JANTPZ010139782.1:0-18053 GCA_025593235.1 Vachellia pachyceras | reverse complement strand
CACTAACTTAACAAAAATTTTAGGGAAATAAGCATGCTGTCAGAATTCAAGGGTTAGCGAAATTTTTTTTATATTAGGAACTTAACCCCAAAAAAAAAACAATAGAGCCATCTGAAGCTACACAGTACACACGTTTTTATATTGATTAAAATTGAAATACCGTAACCATTAATTTATTATTTGACCCAATGAATGCGGAAGAAATAGTGAATTACGGACTCAGGTATTTGTAAACAAAATGGACTTGTTTGGAACAACGTTTCTAAAAGTCAAACGCATGTTTAACAGTATTTTTTATAAAACGGGATAATATCCTCTATATATTTATCTCAATTTACATAAAACAAATTTTCTTCCGTATTCTCAAACGGACAGAAAATATATTATGCGTGTTTGGTTACACCGTTACCAAAACGGTGCACGTAAACCGAGATAAAACCATCTCGAAATCTGTAAAAACCATCTCGAAATCCATAAAAACCATCTTGAAATCCGTAAAACCATCTCGAAATCCACAAAATGTCTCAAAATCTGCAAAATCCATTCTCCCAACGGTGTTCCCAAACACACACATTATGGTTTCCGAGTTACCGCTCAAAATGTTTAATCTCTTGTTACGATGAGTACGAAGGTACGTACTAAAGGTATAATGACAGGCACTTCCTTTTTTAATCACCCCAGGGATTCTGGTTCATCATCTCTATAATCTAAAGTTTTCACCTTTAAAAAAAAAAAGAACAAGTCACACTTCCTCCCCTAATCAAACAGCACATGGAGAATGCTCAGAATAGAGCCAGACAGCAAAAAATTGGATGCACCTCATAGTCATTCAGTGGATAATTAATTAATCTGGCAGATCAATAATTAACTATACAATAAGGTTATTATTATTATATCCAGCATGCTTACACATCACAATAATGCGATCCTTCTCATTACAAATTCTGAGAACTACGTACTATAACTGCTCAGGTAATGGGCGGTACACGATGAAAAGTAATATATTGAATGTTACTGTGTGTAAGATGTTAATTAAAAATTGTTATGAAGCAGTTATGCATATCTACAGCATCAATAAAAAAATTTAATTGGGTAGGTTTGGTGTCACAGCACACTTGGATGACCCCAATTGGATTTGGCCATGCCTGGAAGATGGAAGCTTCCATCAGATATGATGATGGTGAGACCCATAACTCAACTTCAAGCGTATGACTCTGATAGATAAGGATCACTGGCATATTTAATTGAGTTATTCAGTTGGGGGAGATTATTGTACATTTTTGAATAGGATCAAACCCTTTTATTAATAAGCGGTAATGAAGCCGGTTATCTGCATAATTGAAAAATCTTCTCCCAACTGTGCATGCAAGTCAAAACAAAAAGTATATCAAAATTCGTAAAAAATATCTCGAAATCCGTAAATTTTTATTGAATTCCGTGAATTCTTTTCAAAATCCGTAAACTTCTTTCTCCCAACGAATTTGTAAACACACACTATATTGACACTAGAATACCATAGAAGGCATACTTAATGGATATAACATCAATGCTATGTTTGGTAGCATGGAATAGGAGCCTGGAAGTGGAATTGGGATGAGAATAAAAAAATAAGCTTGTTTGGTTGGTTTGAATTGACTTCTATAGAATTGTGAATTCCATCAAATGATGAAAGTGGCACTTCCATAGTCCCCATGTAGGAACTCAGTTCCAGTCTCAGTTCCATGGCGTCTTCCCTGTTTTGCCCTCTCCCCTTCACTATTCGTGCCATCCACTTAGTTCCAGCCACCGCAATCCGCCATCAACTGTCTGTGAAGATCCCAGTCCTCTGGCCCCCGGCGATCTTGTTCGTGAAGAGCTCGCGCCCTCTAGCCCTGGTCTTTGTTGTAGTCGAACTGATTTTGTTGCAATCTGCCATCAACTGTTCGTGGAACTGGATTTTGTTGCAGTTGAACGAACGCAACCTTCGATTTGGCACGAACGCGACCTTTGATTTGGCATGAATGCAACCTTCGATTAGCACGAACACGGCAACGGCTAGCTGGTGACGGCGACGGAAAATGATGGCACGACGGAGGTCTTCGATCTGCGACGCCAACGATTGCAACAGTGGCGAAGATATGAGAGCGTCGAAGGCTTAAATGCGACGATGACAACGACGAGCTTCGATCTTCCATGTGCGATGACGACGGAGGTCGGAATTTGCTGCCGGCGAGGGATGGGAAGGATTTTTTTGGGGAGAAGAGATTTTTTTTGTAAGGGGTATATTAGTCTTTTTCTATTATAAATATAAATATTAAATTAAAATAATACCACACTTCTTCCCACATACCAAACATACTTTTAATCTCACTTCCAGTTCCACTTTTACTTCCAATTTCATTAAAATCAGTTTCGTATACCAAACGGGGCACAAGGTTTTTGTCCCATATTGCCATCCCATGTTTAATAGCCTTGTTGATTTCTTTTAATTTATGAGAAGTTAAGGTTTGAACTTTGAATCAATCAAATACAGTAAAAAAATACAGTAAAAAATAACCTCATAGTTCATTTTTATTTCACATGAAACCTGTTATTAAGTATTGATGTTAAAAATATGACTAATGTTGTGTGTGTGGTGTTAAAGAGGAAAAAAAACATTGAGTTTATTTGGAACAACATTTCTAAAAGTCAAAAGCACGTTCAATAGTGTTTTTCCGTAAAATGAAATAATCTCCTCCACATATTTTCCTCAACTTGCATAAAAATATTTCTCAGCAACGTTTTCAAACGGGCTCATTATACTCTTCCTACCCAATGGCCCTCACCAGATTTTTCTTTGCCTTCCATTGGCACCACACACGTATCCACCAATGATTGCAATCTTGTTCAAAGCTCTCACTTGATTTTTTGAACTATATTTGACTATGGGCATAGAAAATCTAATCAAATATGAGAAATAAATCAGCATTAATTGTCGAAAGAAAAGGAAATTGGAAAAAAAACCCTCACTTAAGAAATTAATCAGCATTTAATTTACTGATTGTAAATAGGAGGGCAAGAAAGAGATCATCCCCTATATCAGCATTTGCTCCTCAACAAAGCCATTAAGTTTTATAGCAATATCTCTCATTCTCTTCGATCACCTTTCTCTCTAGTGTGCTGCATCTACTGTCATATTCCGGTACGCTTTCTCTCCACTGCTCCTTCATTTTCTCACATTCAATAAATAAAAAAAAATATCTGAATCGATAAGCTTCATGATAGCAAGTGAGTGAAAACGAAGGGTGAGGCCTGAGATATTTGATGGTGTCTTAAAAATATCACAAACCATACCAGGATATTTTATAAGAATTGAATTTTTGAACTTGTATGCTACACAGAAAAGTCATACATGCCATCACTCATAGGTTTGTTCCTTACAAATTTTATATTCATTGATATTGAAATTGATGGAAATGAAATTTCATATTCTTTTTCCCCCTATAACTCATATACTAGCCGCTATCGATCTACACAGTTTGTGTTGTGTGTATGAGGAACAAAGTGAGAAAAGAAAAATGCATATTGAGACCTCGTAATAGGAAAATTCTTGGATTACATTGGTAAGAATCAAAGACAACAAAGGAGAAGAGAAGATTAAAGACCCGTTTGACCCACGTTTGAAAATTTAGATTTTGTGTCAAAACTTACGCTTTAACATAAAATTTAGGTTTTATTCAAGTACTTACATTTTCTCAAAATTTAGGTTTTGTGACAAAACCTATGTTTAAAACTTAGGTTTTAAAAAAGATATTTTCTTTTCAAAACACATTCTCTCTCATAATAACCCATACACAATCACCTTTTAAAAACTTATGTTTTGTTTTGGATTTGTAAAAGCTATTCTTCCAAAATCTATAGCTTATTTGGAAAGCCGTTTGAGAATAGCTTTTACAGAGTTTAAAGTAAAACCTAGGTTTTAGAGAATATATTTTGGAAGAATAGATTTTACGGATTCTGAGATTAAACTTGGGTTTTGAAAGGTGATTGTATATGAAAAATTATTGGTCCTTACAGAGTTCAAGATAAAAAGTAAGCATGAAAGATAAAGAAAGAAAATAGAGAAAAGAGAAAATTTATTACGAGAGAGAGTATGATTTGACAAGAAAATATTTTTTTAAAATCTATGTTTAGGTTTTAAAAAATGTAATACTTGGATAAAAACTAGATTTTTGGGTAAAACATGGGTTTTGTAATAAAATTTAAATTTGAGGAAGAGCTCCCAAACAAATTCATATTCTCCAAAATCTAGGTTTTATCTCGAACTTCATAAAAGATATTATCTATCAGACTTCCAAAAGAGCTATAAGTTCTTGTTGCTGCATAAAATTTACTGGACTAGAGATGCGCCATCAAATAGTTTACACACAATTCACTCTTCCTCGGCTTAGGGATATGTTGAAAACAATCTTTTTGGAGGCACATTGAATCTATCCCTTTAGTGTATTACCAATAGACATTTGTGTGTAGAAATTCATGATATTCGATCGAGCAACAGGAGAGAAAAAATACATCAAGTCCCATCTTATTGGAAATGGCGGTAAAGAAAATGATACAAGGACACGACCGGTATTATAGTTATTGAAGCCATCCCACGAGAAAGTGTCGAATCCCTTAGCAACTCAGAATATCCATGGAATCCCAAGATGGCTGGGCAGAAGAGACAACCCAATCAATCTCATAAAAAAGAAAAAATTCTAAGCCAACAAAACTTCCACAGAGAAGTTGATACCATGTAGAATGATTGATGTACAAGTTGCATCAATCACAAGGATGAAACCAGAAATCGAGCTGCTAACTATTGAGCGGTACTTGAAACTTGAGACACTCTCATCATCGTTGCTTTTAGTTCAATATTATTTTATCGCACCAGAAGCCATTATTATAATGACTTCAAACTGAGTTCATTTACCTTCATAGTGTATCAAGTATTTTTAGTGGAGTCAACAAAACCTTTAGCTTTAGGCATCCATAACTCCTTTTCTACTTTCACCTTCACCCAGAAAGATTCCTCTTCCGGGTCCATTGAAACTATTTCCCCTGTCCCATCCATGTGTCCTTGAACAAAATGCCCTCCCATTCGGGTAGTGGGTCTTAGTGTGACCGACCTATCCAGATTCACCAACGACCAGGATTCCCAGCTCCATCCATGAAGTCTTACTTGATGTCTCAGGAGACAATCGGACGTATATGCTTGATGAATTGAATCTTGCATTAATGAGTGGAAGTACTAATAATTAAAAAGCAGTGCTGTTTATGTAAGCCCTTTTTCTGCCTTCCTCTGCTTCTGAATATACCCAACGGATGTGAATTGTCCCTCTCTCCACACCCTCTAACATTGGCTTAGATACGAAAACTTAATCACATTTTAAATTTTAGAGTGTATTGAATTATTGATCCCGTTAGTTTCTTGCTCACTGGTATATCATGTGATCATATATTTTTATCATTAATTTCTTTTCTGTTATAATAACGTTTTAATTTGTTATCATTTACACCTTATATTTGAGTGTGGTTGCTCTTAATTCTTCACAGGGAGTCCGTTTCAATATTATGGTATTTGTATTTTATACATTGCAAGAAAAAACGACTCCAAACATTGTCTCCCATCTTATAATGAAGGAAGTTTGGTTATCTGTTTATATATATTTTTTGTCTTTGCCTTGAAAATTAAGCATGCACATATTACTAGGAACATCAACCTCCACCTACCACTTGCAAGAAAACAACTTCAAAATGCTTAACACTAACCTTACTGAATGGCGAAAGATTAAACCTACATATTTATTCTGCAACTGAAGTCCGAGAGATCCAATTGAATCTGATAAATCTTATAATAAAGAACCAACCGAGGCTAAGAGCCCTATAGAAGAGAGAGGTTAACTAGTGGAACCAACATAATGAAACATGAAATGCACAACAGAAGACAAAGGAAGAAGACGACTAAAACCAGCATAAGGCAGGTATATTGGTTTGAACTTTTGAAATATCAAGATGCAATGAAAAGGACATTTAACTAACATCACTTTTTATGACAAGAGCAGGATTTCAGATTACCTGTACTTAATTAAGAAATATTACTAAGAACAAAAGGTTGACACAGCACAAAAAGTGGAAAAAGAAAAGGATTTTGTACAGACAGATAAAAAACCTCACCTAACAACACAGGAAAAAAAACAGTAATAACTTATGTCAGCGTCCCTTATTTTCCTTCCTAATCCTAACCCTTCCCAGTCAAACACATTTGTTATTTAATCTTCCCTGAAACCCACAGGGTTCTCAGACCAGAAGAGTATTGTGTGATCAATATCAAGATCAAAGCAGATGGGTAAGGTTGAGAGAATCAGCCACCTTGTGTTGAGGTTTCTGGCCTTTGGAGCAACTCTTTCATCGGTCATTGTGATGGCTACTAGCCACGAGAGGCTTGGCTTTTTCCCTTTCTATTATGATGAAAAATACACTAACACGCCTGCCTTCAAGTAAGTGTTAACGTTTTTTTTTTTTGAAGAATTAATGAGTCTGTCTTTTTTGGTTTGATTGGGACATGAAGCTGATTATGGAAAAGCTTGCTTCCAGGTACTTTGTGGTTGCAAACTCTGTAGTGACTGTGTATGGATTCTTCGTCTTGTTTCTTCCACCCAGGAGTTTGCTCTGGCGCTTCGTGGTTGCTTTGGATTTGGTAATTTCTCCCCTCAAACTCTCTTCTCCTTGCTCTGCCTCTACACTAGACCGTAATACGCATGCTTTTATTCAGCCAAGAGTCTTATTAAGCGGAATTTACCAGACTTGTGAACCAAGATTCACCTTCAAGAGGAGTTGCTGAACAAACGAAAACTCACACAAACAGAGTTATAATTACACTCTGATATGTAAATGTGAGAAAGATAGTTTCCTTTTCTGTTATATCACAATGGTCTTACCCATTTAACTCTGTTTTATGCCATCCCCACCACCTACCTGAGTTAGCCCAGACGGCTAGAAAGATTGATTTCATCAATATGCCAATAAGTATGAATGGAAGTCATGGCCACACATTTGAGCCTACAGATGTAAAGGCAAGCCCAATTATTGAGTCCATATGAATCACATAAGGGGCCTACGTTTGACCCATTTGTCCAACCCAAGGTTGTACGTTTAGGAGAGATTAGGGTGGGATTGTCAGTTTGAGTTGACAAGTGAAAGAAAAATGGGCAAATAATGATGAGAAGTGTCAATAGGATCATGAAAGTTACCTAGCAAGTAGATAGTCCCATGGCACTTATAATCTCTGGCTGTTAGTGATTGGCCCTTTAATATTTAATTAATGCAGAAAAGTGAGTGATGGATTTTGTTTACTCTGTGCGTGTGTGGAGCAGGTATTCACAATGTTGCTGATATCAAGCGAATCAGCAGCAGTGGCAATAGCTTATGTGGGGAAGAAAGGGAATGGCTATGCGGGGTGGCTACCAATATGTGGTCAAGTCGAAAATTACTGCGACCATGTCGCCGGAGCTCTGATAGCCGGTTTAGCAGCCGTCATCATATACGTGGTTCTCCTTATGTACTCAATTCACACCGTCCTAGATCCTCTCCTTCTGACCAAAGATGGACATTGCCCTCATTCTTAGGTTTATTGGTCGTCAGATTTGTTCCAAGCTATGTTCTGTGAGTTTTTGTGCCGTTTCTTCGAATCTTGGTCTCTCTTTTTGACTTTTAACCCATTTCTTAAATTTGAGGGCACCCTCGTATTATTTGTGTTTTCCCACTTAGGACAGTCGTCTCACAAGTAAGTTGGAGCCTATGAATGCGTGTTTTATTGATCAGTGATCATTACTATTAATTGTTTCTAAAAGCAATATTAGCCAATTCAACCAGAATAGTATTGATAGCCATATATGACAATTTAAAAACAGATCGATTAATGGAAAACAATAAGAACAAATAGTGTTTCATGTAATAAAGCTTCTTACCTTAAGTGATTTTTTGTTGCATGGTATAGATATATGAGATGGGGTTTGTTTTGTAAAGTGTAAAAATTATTTTTTTACAAAAAAAAAAAAAATGTATTCCCTGTAACACAGAGCACTCATGGTTCTGCTGGCATGAAGTGGGGAAAAGGCATTAATGAAATTATGAAGCTGTTCCAAAAGTCTAATGGGAGTGATGATACCTTATAGGTGTGAATTGTGATAAAACAAAAGGGTGGTCAAATGAACAGCATATAAAATAATAAAAATTAGTAAATACAATAAAGTAATGATAATCAGCCCCAACGAGTAAAATGTGTTTATTTTTTATTTTTAATCCAACCAAAGAAATCTTACACGATTATACACCTCATTTGGTTAATAGAAATTATATTAATAAAATAAAACGGAGTGATAATCACCGTTAATCAATTGATATGATGTTGAGGATCTTACAATAATTGTATTTTATTTATTTAATTAATGATAGATATAAACAATAAAGAAGAAAATTAAATCCCATAACACTCGTGTTAGGGTCAATTTAAGTTTATGCTTTAATAACAAAACAGCAGTGTAGAATATAATATAACAAAGCAGACAAATTATAAATTGGGACATTGTTTAATCAGCAAGCAACAGGGCAATAATTAGTCTGAAGCCTATTGTGTGATGTAACACATACCAACTTCTTTGCGTGGCTTATTTCCAGAGAAGCCTCTTTGATTTACTGGAAACCTTAATATAATATAATAATCCTCTTTAATTCTTTACCAATAGTGCTTTATGCCCTGCTCCACATGCAATCATTAATACGCGGATAAAATATATAATTTTGATAATTAAAGCTCTTCGTAGTTTTCTCAAATTCTATACAATTCTGTTTCTATTTTTTATCTCATATAGTTTTTGTGAGCACTTTTTTTCCTATTGAACAGTTTAAATTTTAAAAAATAAAAAAAATTTTGTATCAAACTTTAAAATTATTCATTCCTTTCTAAGCACTCGTATTCTTTTATTAGAGGCAATCATATTAAACATGTCTCTAATCGAATTCAAACATTAATTTATTGAACAGTGTGAACAAGAGACAAAAATAATACCACGTGGAGCAATTGTGTGCACATGTGGAAACATGGTGGTCCACGTAAACGCTTGTTCGAACGTTTTTCCGTTTGTTTTTCATTTATTTAAAAGAAAAATTGATGGCCGGTCATATTATGTTAGTGAAATTAAAATTGTCCTTTTATTATCCCTCGCGGCAAATAGTTTTTTTTTTATGCATAAACTATAAAGGGCTGAATTTGCAACATCACATTTAAAATAGAGTTACATCCATCATATTTGGAAGAAGAGAAAATTAAGTGCATCCGAAGAAAATAGATATTGTACCCATTTGAGAACGCGGTAGAGAAGTACTTTTACATAAGTTGAGGTAAATACGTGGATGACATAATCTCATTTTACGAAAAAACATTGTTGAATGTGCGTTTGACTTTTGAAAAAGTTGTTCCAAACAAACTCATTCTCATGTTTGGTTTATAGAAGAAAATGTAATATAGAAGAGAAATGTGCATCCAATCATTGGTTGAGATATTGATATAATTTAGAGTTTGTTTGTCATCACTTTCTAAAACCAAGATTTGATTTCAAGACCTAGGTTTTGACCTAAGATCTAGATTTTGTCCAATCATAAAATTTTTTTTGAAAAGCTATTTTGATTACAAAATATTGGTTTGAAACCTATGTTTCCTCTTTCATACTTTTTCCTCTTTCCTCTTTCATACTTTTTTTCATTCTTTCTCTTTCATCTTTCCTACTTTTTCTTTATTCTCTTTTCTCTTTCCTACTTTTCATTATTTCTCTTTCCTCTTTCCTACCCACTTTTTTTCTTCGGAATCCGCAAAAGCTAATAACTTCTCAAACATAAATCTCTTTTCAAAACCTATGTTTTGTCTCAGAATCTGTAAAAGCTATTTTTCAAAATTTATTCTTCAAAACCTAGGTTTTACTTTAAAATATGTAAAAAAACTATTTTTAAAATAGCTTTCAAACAAGCCCTTAATCCCTACATGTACAGAATAAATAGTTATGGATGTTAATAAAAATAATAGTTAATTTCTGGAAAATATTACTGGTATGGAGGGTCGTAAAAAAAGTTCATCGATACTTCATCATCTCCGTCCAAAAGGTATATTTTCGTTTTGTAATTTATAATACATATATACATATTTATTCATCTCCTTCATTCTTTTAAAATTTATTTAAGTACAAACTTGTACGTATGATTGAATTTTCCGATTCAAGTATCATTTTTCTTTTTAATTGATCTGTAAATTGTTAGTTTCTTATAGCTATATAGGATGGGATGTTTTGGCAAATATATATATAGGATAAGAGGTTTGTTTCTCTTATGTTATGTATAATAAAACAATTTATCATGTTGTCAATGATTAATGATCTAACACATTACTTTAAATCTAACTCCATCAATGATATGATTCAATTGAGAAGAGGACAGGATGGAATTCACTCATATCTTACAACAAAACGTGGATTTGGTGTTTGGCTTTGAGCATGTTCAGCTAGAATTAGCTCATCTGAACTAAACTTTAACGACAACAACTCTAATATACATTTCTAAAACTCCATTTTTAATCTGCAGACTGACTTTAAAATGTAACTAAATATCAGATATTAGTTGAGACAGGAGTTTGTTTTTTTTTTGAAGTCATTTTGACTTGCAAATGCAGAATCCAAACATAAAAATGTGGTCGTTTGGAAAAGCGGTGAGGCATTGTTTTTATAATTTATGAGGTAAATATATAAAGAAGAATATTTCAATTTACAAAAAAATACTGTTGAACGTGCGTTTAGAGAACTCAAACACTTTCCCAAATAGGCACAATGTGGGACCCATATCTACTTGCTACAGGGAGAAGCTTATTAACTATAGATTTGTATGTATTTTTTTATAGATTTTTTTTTGAACTCCAAACCCACCGTGTCTTTTATAAACTCTTTGTACCTGTTTTACACTGAGTTACTTCGGATTATTTGGTAACACAGTAAAGAAGTACTTTATATAAGTCGAAGTAAATATATAAAAAATATTATCTCATTTTACGGAAAAATATTGTTAAACTTACATTTGAACTTTCCAAACGCTTCGTCAAATGAGGCCTCAATATTATAGTTAAATCAAATTTTTATGTGTCAGTTTGAAAACGCGATAGAAAAGTACTTTTACATAAGTTGAGGTAAATATATGGAGAAGATTTTTCAATTTTGTGAAAATACGCTGTTGAATGTACTTTTGAGTAGTAAATAAACTTTTTCAAATCTTATATTTTATTAAGTTTTCCAATCCCAAGTTTCAACAGTGCAATTCAAGCATGTGGGGGAAAAAATTAATCTGAACACCAAACCAAGGGCTACCTCATATCGGGACATGGTCGGTCTTCATCCTTATCTCTCGCTCCAAGCCAAAGCATTGTCTCTACAAAAATGATTTATTTTTCTAATTTCTTCTCATCTAACTTTCGTAAATCATAAAGATATGCGAAACTTGGTTTTGCACACAAGCACACAAAGGCCAAAGCACTAAAGCAATACCATTCCCTCTCTCGATTACCCAGATTTCTTATCTCAAAGGATCAATCTTTTGATTGAAGGATCTCTTCTGCATCGCGAAGCTGTCCAGCTATGGCATCTGGATCGACTGGTCGCGGTAACTCCGCCTCCAAAGGGTTTGATTTTGCGTCTGATGACATCCTTTGCTCATACGACGACTATGGCACCCAGGATTCTTCTAATGGCAATCACAGCGATCCAGTCATGGGCACCAATTCTACCAAGGTTTGTACCGATGGGCTTTCTTGGTCGATTTCGGGGTTGACTTTTGATATCTTTCTACCTCGGGAGAATTTCCGGATTTGGCTGCGATGCTTTACTAGGAATAAGTGATTAGGGTTTGGGAAATTCGTTATTCTTTTAGCGAATAATTTGGTGGTCGCGGAAGCAAGTTATTTGATATCGTTCTCTTTCTTGTATTTTTTTTCTCTTCCCTGTCG
Source organism: Vachellia pachyceras (assembly GCA_025593235.1). NCBI lineage: Eukaryota > Viridiplantae > Streptophyta > Magnoliopsida > Fabales > Fabaceae > Vachellia > Vachellia pachyceras. Next base: position 6,016 of record JANTPZ010139782.1, on the reverse strand, counting down.
TTGATAGATTCTTGTGAATTTGATTCGTTAATCTTTATTCTTCTACTGATTATTGGGCTCTATGGGTTAAAGATAGCAGAAATTTGAAGCGATTTAGGGTTTGTATAGTCTGGTTTTGTCAGACTGGACGTCCATTTTTTATGGTGTGGAAAAGAAAAGGCCAGCATACTTAATTAACGCTGCATTTTTTGCGATGAATCTGCATGATGAATTAAAATTCATTATCTATTTGGCTTTGCACTATATTCAGGGTCATTATGCCTAGTGCTATAAACTCTTATGTAGTAAGTTAGCTGCTTTGGGCTTAATACTAGGAAGCACTTACTCGTGGAACCCCCCGGGGCGGGTATACCTGCCACCCCATTTATTGTTGTCTGATGCATTGTCTTGCGGCAGTTACTGGAAGAATAAAATACAACTGAGATATGGCTCCTGGCTTTACGCAATATGATATAACTTGGATTGAAAATTCACTTTTAGGTCTATTGGGATGTGGTTGAAAATTCTGTTGCACCGCTCATAAGAATCTGCAAGTCAATTTGGATTTCCATCTGCGTTGTATTTCGACATTTGTTTTGACTTCCAACTTCTATTTTCGTTTGAACATTGATTTCCATTGTAATTGAGTTTCTCTTTTCTTTGTTACTTTGCTATCATCCCTCTCTGTTCTCACCCTTTGCTATTGCATTAGTCACTTGTTAGTTTACCTCAATCAATGATGTTTGGATGTATGCTTTGCATCTGCTGGGATTCTCTGGGGGCTCTCATATTTGTCGTTAGCATATTTTTTGGACAATGAAACACGATGATGTTAGTGAGGAGGTGTTTAGATTAACTTTTGGAAAATGATTTTACACAACCTGAAGTAAATATGTGAGAGGAGTTTGTCTCAACTTGCGTGAAAGTGATTCTAGAAGTGCTTTTAGAAGGTTGACAAATACCCCCTTGTGCTCATTTGGTTAAAATGATTTTTTATATTGGATAACATGTTCTCTAGCTTACCAAGAAATGTTTTTCTGGTTTTAATATGTAAATTTTGGCAATTCTCATGCTTACTGATATTCATGTGCATGCATATGGTTTGAGGATTTTGCATCAAATTACCTTGTATAATCTATTCAGTAATCTTAAATGGAGCTCTTGAAATCTTTATTTCAGCCGGATTTTCACAAAACAAGGATGACAAGGACATCAATGTTTCCTGCTACTACCTATAGACCGCCAGAGGATTCTTTAAGTCAAGATGTGATTGCCACAGTAGAGAAGAGCATGAAAAAGTATGCTGACAATCTCATGCGGTTTCTTGAGGGAATTAGTTCAAGGCTATCACAGTTGGAGTTATATTGCTACAATCTCGACAAGTCAATTGGAGAAATGAGAAGTGATTTAAATCGGAGCAATGGAGAGGCAGAGCCAAAGCTTAAATCTCTTGACAAACACCTTCAAGAAGTAAGTTGCATCTTTAAATGTGTAGTGTCTTTAGTAACAATCATTATATTCCTTGACTTACCTTTTCTGGTCTGTGCTGGATGATTTTTTGTAGCTTAAACTAGGAATCAGTCTTAATGGATAAATAGTGGGGACTTGACTTTCTTAACTTCTGGTCTAAATATTTCCACTAGAGGGATATGTGTGATTTGATTTAAACTTTTCTCTGTTCTTTTTTTTGTTTTTTGGACTAATACATATGTATTTTTATACTTTGATTTGTGGGCTTCTTTGAAATGTTTTTATTCTTATTTTTCTGATTGGTGTTCATGTAGGTCCACAGGTCTGTACAAATTTTAAGAGACAAACAAGAGCTCGCTGACACTCAGAAAGAACTAGCCAAGCTTCAGCTTGTTCAGAAAGAATCATCTTCCTCAAGCCATACACAGTCCAACGAGGAGAGATCTTCCCCTTCTGCCACAGATCCTAAGAAAACTGATAGTGCACCTGACACTCACAATCAACAGTTAGCTCTTGCCCTACCCCATCAAGTTGCTCCCCAGCAGCAGGCTATGGTACCCCACACTCAAGCTGCAGCATCAAACGTTACCCAAGCCACACAACAACCTCCATATTACATGGCACCCACCCCAGTACCCAATCCGCAAACCGTGGCTCAGCTTCCCCAGAACCAATATTTGCCTTCTGATCCACAGTATCGATCGACCCAACTACCTTCTCAAATAACTCAGACCCCACCTGTTCAACAGTATCCTCAGTATCAACAAGCGCCACCTCCAGCTCCACAGCCGCCGCAGCAGCAATGGCCTCAGCAGTTACCACCTCAGCAGGTGCAGCCTCCACAACCACAACCTCCCTCTATGCAACCTCAAATGAGGCCACCTTCTTCAGTTTATCCTTCTTACCCACCAAGCCAAGCTACGAATCAGTCTCCCCCAGAAACGCTGCCCAACAGCATGCCAATGCAAATGCCCTATTCAGGGATTCCCCCACCTGTATCTAGCCGTGCTGACACAATGCCCTATGGATATGGTGGTGGTAGAACCGTCCCCCAGCAACCCCCTCCCCAGCAAATGAAGGACTCATTTCCAGCACCGCCAAGCGATGCATATGGAACCACCAGGACTCACCCGGCGCTTCCTCCTGCTTCTGGATACATGATGTATGATGCTGAGGGAGGAAGAACTCATCCATCCCCACCTCCTCATTATGCGCAGTCTGGGTATCCTCCAGCCAGTGCTTCCCTTCAGAACCCTACTGGTCGCAATCTCATGGTCCGGAGTCCTAGTCCACCTCAATTCGTTCGCAACCATCCCTACAATGAACTGATAGAGAAATTGACGAGCATGGGATTCAGATTTGATCACGTGGCAAGCGTGATTCAGAGGATGGAGGAGACCGGGCAGCCTATAGATTTTAACTCGGTGCTTGACCGTTTGAACGTTCATGGCCCTGTTCTACCCCAGAGAGGTTGGTCAGGATGAAGTTGTTTGTATCCTGGGACGCACCGTTTGAGCAATGCCTAGATGTTGTGGAGGGCGTTGTGTTCAAATTTCAGAGACTCAAAACCATTGCGCTTTTTATTATGCATGGAATAAAAATTTGTGTTATGTCTATTATATGTAAAATGTATGAGGATTATGTATGTCACTAACAGTCAAACATTTGGCTGCCATCGATATAGGATTTGTATTCAGTGAGAGGTGGGTTTTTTTTTTTCTTTGGGCCACTCAATGGGAGGTGGTTTTAGTGAGAGGCGACAAGGGTTTATCACATTCGTATATTTGCAGCTCACGGACAATCGTAGTTATCTGATCTTTTATTCTGCTAAGTGATTGGAAAGTAAATACTACATGCTGTTTTCAATATACATCTTGTTTTTTATTTAAGAGTTAGTTGAAGGAGATTAAAAAATTAAGTAAATAACTTATGAGATATATTTTGAAATGATTATATTTACACATTTTTCTATATTTATTATTAAAAATTTAACATAATGAATATAAATAATTTAATCTAAATATTTTCAATTCTGAAATATTTTTATTTATGAAATGATTATATTTACATCAAGTTTTATCTTTTTAATAATAATCAAATTACTCTTTTTTGTATAATTTTTTCTTTTATACTAAAAATTTTAACAAAAAAAGATTAGTTTTCGATAATATTAAAAAATAATATTATTTAGAATAAATTTGATTAATGAAGTTAGTAAAAAAAGTAGTTTTAATTGCCTAAGACCCATAAATGAAACTTTAAACTCAAGAAAATAGTAAATATGCCAAATAGTATACGGTTATTATGAGAGTTAATGACATTATTAAATTTATATCCTTATTAATCGATCATTGGTAAATTTACATTCTTAAAATATTAATTGTAATGGCTGCTCTTGAAAATAATATGATTGCTAAATTTGCTCATTTAGCCTAGTTACATATACTTGTATTATAAATATAAATTATCTTTTGGCCCCTCAAATTTTAATCTAATCATGACTCAGTCTCTAAATTTTATTTTCGGTACAACTCAATTTTTATAGTTTTAACATTTTACAATTCAGTTCATATATTTTTTTTAAAAAATAATACATATAATAAAATGTTATAGACTAAATTATAAAATAATTAAAATTATATAGAGTTAGTTGTAGTGAGTTAAAGTTCAAAGATTGAATTATAATTAAATTAAAACTATAAAAATTGAGTTGCAATTGAATTAAAATTGAAGAACTGAGTTACAGCCAGATTAAAAAGTTGAGAAAGGAAGAGGTTAATTTACTTTTAATTGACTGCATGTAACTACATTAATTATAACAATTTCCCACATTCTCTCTCACCCACTCTCGGGTATATATCTAACAAAATACACATTTATTTATTGTTACTGTACAATTTTAATTGGCTCCTTAATTTACATTATTTGGTTATTTGTAAAAAGAAGAGAGAGTAGCTTTTAAATAGCTCATTTTAATTGACTTTTCTGGTAACAAAGAAATGAAAATAAAATTAAAAATATTATTTCGTGTCCTTATTTTTCTAAAAACATGACGATAATAATAATGATAATATATTTTTGTATTCGTAGTACAATGTGGCAAAAAAAAAAAGGTATCCGTAATATAAACCCAGGCTGCTACTCCAAAATCTCACAAAAGGCGCCAAATCCTCCCGCCAAGTGCGTTGCTTCGCTTCCCGGCAAGGTGGCCGGCCCTAGCCTCCCTCGTCCTCCATTGACGTCCAGTTCAGCGCTAGCCGGTGCCCATCACCGACTCCTTGATGTCGTCGGCGAATGAAGCTCCCTGGTTGATCGGTGGTCCCCGCTTCAGTGGTCTCACGCTTCAGGGCAAAATTGAGAGCAAAAGCAACAAGCTTCGTGCCGACCGTGGCCCTATTCTGGAACCTCGTTCTTATTCTGGTGGACTAGAGAAGAATAGTGCAGATTTGGTTTCCCCGCCTCCGGCACCGCTTGCGACCAAGCGACGGAGATACATGGCTTTCACGGACGACGATGAGGAGGAAGGAACAGAGGCAGAGGAAATTGGAGCCGATAATCGTAAGGCTCGTAGGAGATTGGTGAAGAAGCTCTGGGACGATTTTGATAGGGCGGCTACGGAGAATGAGATAATTGGTCTATCTGAAACTGGAAACGAGGTAAAAATTGGGAAATCGACAAGTTATAATGATGATGCTACTGTTGAGAAGGTGGCTGAAAAGATAAATAATTCGAATTGTGAAGCAAAGGCGGAGGCTGGAAAGAATAGAAAGGCTGAAGGTAACAAGAACACTGTTTCTGGCAATAACCGCATTAGAACTTCCACAATATTGGCAAAGCGTGATTCCAGCTAGCCTTGAATTTGATACTGGCGCTACCAAATTGGTCTTCGATCGTATCCAGTTTCGTAGAATGGATAGTAGATAGGGCTCATCTCTGTAGTTGTTCTCTTTGTTTTTTTCCCTTGCTTTAGTTGCTAGAAAATATGGGCTCTGTGTGTATGATAATCTGTGTTGAGAAGCTTGGCTTTTGTGCCTGTGTGTGTATATATTGATTTCTCTGTTCACTCGAAATCATCCGAGATAATATTGCCTTCAGAACTTGAGAACTGATGAATGATATCAACTTTGTGCATTTGCCTAAAGAAAAGATCTTGTTCGTTTTTCGTCTGAAATTTTGTCTGCTTATTTGTTGAAGATTGAAGCCTACTCCAATCCATTGGTGAATTTCTTTTTCATTAATCTTCGTTACGGTCTTCAAGAGTCAAATTTTATCATAATTGCAGGATCATGGCTCCGCTTAATCTTAGAAGTTGGATGCATTGTATCTTTGGTTGTCTTGCCTGTTTTCAGGAAGTTGAAAAAAAAATCTCATTCTTAAGTTAAAAAACGAGCTTTTTATCAAATTATCCTTATTTTGAGAAAAATTTACTCTCAAATGTTACTTCGTCTCTTACATAACAAATTTCCAAATGAAAGGACTGCAAGTGATACAAACTGCTGGCAATATTGGTAACTCTTCAAGTACAGCAGTAGGGTAAATCAGATTAATGCTTTACTTGTATGACTTA